>WNGS01158474.1:13489-28045 GCA_020271785.1 Procambarus virginalis
CTGAAACCCTGTGATGTGTAAAAGCATGGGGCCTAGCAGAGGGCTACAAAAACTGATCAGGAGAACTATAGCCCCATTAGGCAGAACCTCCACCAGGCAAACAAAAACAAAACAAAAATGCAAAAGTACACCGTCCCCCAGAGGCAACAGGAACCGGTTGCCACTTAGGTGGCAGGATGCGCACAACCTTGATGCCCTAATCAGCACAACACCACTCCCTACCCAAGGCCAAACAAGGGCCCCAAGCCCCAGCTGGCCCCAAGGGCGAGGAAATGCTGAGCAGCAAGAACCCCTACGGGAGCAGTTCCCGACGCCCCAGGGAAGATAACCTTGACCCGCAGGGGCAGTACTCACAGAGCGCTTAGGGATGGAAGCCCCTAAGCGCATGCAGCCCCAGCACTGATGAGGTATTCCTGGCCACCGCACACCACACCAAGACAGCAGAAAATGCCACACAAGGCAAACACCGCCCAGGAATTCGAGGCTAGAGAAGTGTCTGTCCCGGTTGACATTAGCTTACGACCTGGTGCTATACAGCCAGCACGATGAGGTCTGGGCCCCCCCCCCTCTGGGGAGGGGAGGGCTGCATGGCGAGTGGCGTGGCAGTAAAGTGTGATGTTTGCTTGTTTAATTGGGATTGTAGGGAGTTTCTACCTCTCTGTTCAGTTTTCTGTTTTAGTTTCTTACCATGTGGGGTTTGTTTTGTGTTTATGCCTACTTTTCTGGGTGCCAAACTCCGGTCAATGGCAGATAAGGAAAACCCCCAACCACAAGGGGTTTTCCAGGGCCATTGCTCCCTGAAACCTCTCTGAAGGGGCCGGTTCTGGCGCTGGTAGATGTCTGAACTCCATATCTAATGTCCCGTCTAATATAAAGTACATTAGCCTGATAAGTTTCAGGGAGCCGTAAGGGTTCCCCACAGAAAGGAATTTAAAATACGATGACTGTCAATGGAAGCACTGTAAGGAAAGGGTCATTCTTGGAAGAATGTGTTGTTGATAACTCAACTGTGTTGGTTTGTAAGGGAGACATTTGAAATTCCCACCAGCACAGTAGCTAGTTTTGCACATGTGCAGTACATTGTCATAGTGGGAGGATGTTCCCCACTAAAGAATGAGAACATCAATTCAATGAAGAATAAAACATCGTTAAACATTCAGTGATTGAAAATATGTGTAAAAATCAGTACCTGGATGGGGTTCTAGTACTACTACTTCTGCTCCCCAAGCCTGGTCCAGGGCCAGGCTTGACTAGTGTGAGCTTGGTCCAATAGGCTGTTGCTTTGAGTGGCCCGCAGCCCTACATATCCACCGCAGCCCAGTTGGTCTGGCACTTGAAGAAAAAAACTATCTAGTTTTCTTTGAAGATGTCCACTTTTGTTCCAGCATATTTCTTAACTCGCTGAAAGGATGTTGAACACCGTGGACCTCTGATGTTTACAGTGTAATCTGATGGTGCCATTGCCCTCTGCTCTTCATGGGTTCTATTTTGCATTTCCGTTCTACTGTAATTGTTCACTCCAGTATGTGCAGGCAATGAGTCACAATAACGTGGCTAAAGTATGTTGACCAGACCACACACAGAAAGTGAAGGACGACGACGTTTCGGTCCGTCCTGGACCATTCTCAAGCCGATTGTGATGAGGAAGTAGAGACAGGCAATAAATAGGCAAGAGAGAGCTGAGGAGCAAAGTAAGGTGTAGTAAGGGGATAGTAATAGTAATAAGAGCTGCAGAAGGCCTCTTGGCCCATACGAGGCAGCTCCTATTATACCACCAAAAGAGAATGAGATAGGAATAAGAAGAGATAGCAAGGGCGCATAGGAGAAGAGAGAAAGAAAGGAAAAGAGAAAGAAGAAAATAGAAGGGGTAGGCTTATGTTAGGTCACGTTTGTTAGAAAGATTAGAGCATTTGAGTATATACTGTGGGAAGAGTCCACAGCAACAAAGCCAGGACTCAAGTTCATGTTGGGTACATTGTGTATTAGAGCCGATTCCACAAGACGGCGTCTGTGTAGAGTAGAGGCAGGAAAGATTATTTTGGAGGAAGACCAATCAATGGGATGATTAGAATCCCTCACATGGCAGAAGAGAGCATTGTTAGTGTCTGCAGACTTAACACTTCTCTTGTGTTCTTTAAGTCTGTCATTCAGTGTATGGCCAGTTTCACCAAGTATTGGAGAGGACAAGACGAACAGGAAATAGAGTAGACACCAGCAGCATTAGAAGCAGGAGGAGCAGTGTGAACTAGACTGCTACGAAGTGTGTTAGTTTGTCAAAAGGCGAGTTTAATGTCAAGAGGACGAAAGGTATTGGTAAAAGTTTTGAGTTCAGATATGAAGGGAAGGCATAGTACAGTGCTACTAGTGTTGGAAGCAGGTTTAGGATGAAATAAATTTCATCCTAAACCTGCGAAAAAGAAGGGACGAAACGTCGTCGTCCCTTCACCTTCTAGTGTGAGGTCTGGTCAACTCCAGTATGTTATTTTACTGCGTAGATTTTGGACATGGCCCTCCAGTATGTGTATATTATTTGATTCCTCTCTCATCTCATTTCTAGAGAGTACATTTGGAGAGCTTTGAGATGATCCCAATAATTTAGGTGCTTTATCGTGTCTAAGTATGCCATATACAGTATGTTATCTGTATTCCCTCTACGTGCAACCTCGATACGGCGAACTATTTGGGACCAACCCAGTTCGTTGAGGTGGGGGATTCGTTGCAACAAGTGATGCCTCTAGGAGGCGTTTGCATCAGTCTTTTTTTTCTTGTACACAATAAAAAGGCATTATCATATTATATACTGTTCCTATGTGTTACTACTCTACTAAAAAACCAGTGTTAAATGTAATGAAACACCATTTTCTGGGTGAAACCCAGAGGCTCTCGGGAGCTATCCAGGCTGATATGAATGTATTCCCAGTTATCTGGGAGCATCTCCGCCAGTGCCGCACGATACGAGGTGACAGTATTAGGCATCAAATGACGGTCCTGAAAAAGCCAAGAAAGAAAAGATAAGAAACCCAATCCGAAAGAGAATACAACTTACGAAGAGCAAGAAAATGGTGAAAAGAATGCCAGAAAACTTCATATTGTCGCCGAGACAAAGTTCTCAGGTGGAACACCATCAACGAAGCCACCTGATCACCATAGAAATGGTGATACACCTGCATCAAAAAGACCAGATGCGAAGATCAGAGGAGAAGACTGTGAGCCACCATCCAGCTCACAGCACGGTTCGGAAGTTCGTGGCTGTCTGGTTTGCGCTTCGGAGGGTTCGGGTCACTCGGTGCTCTACCATCCAGCTCCATTCGGATTGTTCTCTGATGGTTCTTTGCTGGAACCACAGGGTTTATCTTAGGTCTTTGACCTTTGGGGTTGGTACCTTTGAGTGGCTCGTTTGCTGGATTCTCGGGGTTTGGCTAGCCATGAGGTTCATGTCCGGAGTGTGTCCTGCATCCTGGCGCACAGCCTGTCTCGGTTCATTCCTCTGTTTGCAGATTGGCCAATCATCGCCAAATAGTTTCGTTGGCTCTGTTGGACATAAGGACTCCTGGCCATGGACATCTTCGCGTCGGTGTGGTCTCTGCGTCTCCCATTCTATGTGGCGCCCTTACCCGCCTGCGAGGCATTCACGGTGGATGCCTTTCGGCAGGGCTGGTCGAGGTGGGAGTACCTGTTCCTCTTCTCCCGGTCCAGCTGTTGCTTCGGGTTCTGGCTAGGTTGGAGTTCATTCCCAAGGAGAGTAGTCCTCGTGGTCCCTTGGTGGCTGGCCCAGCTATATTTTCAGACGCTGCTTGATAGGTGTCCGAACTCGGGGCATTTTCCCGCGGCTCTGCCTCTTTTGGTTGGTCGGACCGGTCCTATACGTGACTGGTTCGGTCTTCTCCTTGGCTCTTTGCGTCTGGTATTTTGACGGGGGTGTTTTACCATCTCTATGGTGATCAGGTGGTGATGGTGTCCCACCTGCGAGCTTCGTCTCAGCGACAGTACGACGTTCCTGGTGTTTCAATGCACCATTTTCTTGCTCTTTGTAGTTTTTTTTTTTAGATATATACAAGAGTTGTTACATTCTTGTACAGCCACTAGTATGCGTAGCGTTTCGGGCAGGTCCCTGGAATACGATCCCCACCGCGAAGAATCGTTGTTACAACCAAGTACCCATTTTACTGTTGAGTTAAACAGAGGCTACAGTTAATGATTTGCGCCCAGTAAATCCTCCCCGGCCAGGATACGAACCCATGACAAAGCGCTCGCAGAACGCCAGGCGAGTTTCTTACCACTACACCACAGAGACTAAATCGGGTTGCTTTTGACTAAATCGAGACTTTTGCATCGGGTTGTCTTGTCCTATCCTGGGTTTTAGAACTACAGTTAATAATCAGTTAATAAGTTAATAATCAATTAATAAGTTAGTAATACAGTTATTTGATGTTTCTTACTGTTGCCTCGAATCGTGCGGCGCTGGTGGAGCCGCTCCGGTTTGCGTTCAGGGTGGACGTAACATCCGCCCCGTTCCATAAGCTTTCTCGTGTTTTGTTTCACCTCTGGCCTGCTCATGCTTTGCCTTAGCTCTCCTGGTCCTTGATCAGGGTGCCCTCTTATCATCTTCTCAGTTTGTGGTAGCCCCTTCAGTTCAAGTTTGGTTTTCATAGGCCATATTTTGTTGGCATGGGCCTCTGCGGGTCAGGTCGGGGAGCTTCTGGCTCTTTTCTGGTGCAGGGGTTTCTGTTCTTTTGGTACTGGTGGTAGGTTTGTACGTTTGCAGCCTTTCTCCGTCCTTCTGGGAATAGTAGAGACATCTGCTTTCCGGAGGGGTCCTTGGGTTATTGATGCTTGATTGGTCCGGCCGGGGGTGCGTCATGTGTTGTCCAGTTGCGGCTCTTTGCTGTTCCCTGCGTACCGTGACTGGGGATGCGCTTTGGGTTGATCCGGTTCCCCTCATTCCCTGTTTCATGGCTCGGGTCTCCTGGGTCGTCCGCAAAGTTTTTCAGCCTACCAGCCTGCGGTCTTTCCTTGTGCCCGTGCCGTTCGGACGTTTGCAGCTTTCGCTGTCGTGTTGGTGACGTCTAAGGCTTGTTTCGGGCACAAGGATTTGGGGGTCGCACAGGTTGCTGGCAGCCCATTCTTTGTGCGCGTGTCTGATCCTGTGTGTTCTTGTGTTGCCTTGGGTCGCAGGTTGCAGCCTGTTGTCTCGGCTTCACGTTGTGAAATTTGTGGCGGCCGCCTCCCGGGTCAGCCCTTTCTTTGACTTCTCTTTGGGTATGAAGCTCCAGGGAGCCGTAGGGGCTCCCCACAGTAAACCAACGTTGAATGTAATGAAACACCATTTTCTGGGTGAGCCCTAGAGGCTCCCTGGCAACCCTCCCTCCCACCGGTTGACACTTTTTTCGCGTTGCTTGAAGCTTAGCTTCAGAACTGATGCTAGGCAGCTGGCGTGGTAAGGTCCGGGGTTCCACCCTTCCCCTCTCGGTTAGGGGAGGGCTGCACGGACGATCGGCATGGTAGTAAAGTGTGATGTTTGCTTGTTTCGCTTGTTTCCTTGGGATTGTAGGGAATTTCTACCTCTCTGTTCTGTTTTCTGTTTTAGTTTTTTTACCATGTGAGGTTTGTTTTGTTATGCCTACCTTTCTGGGTGGCTAACCCCAGTCGGTGGCAAATAAGGAAACCCCCAACCACAAGGGGGTTTCCAGGGCCATTGCTTCCTGAAACCTCTCTGAAGGGGCCAGGTTCTGGCGCTGCTCCCTGGTAGGTCTGAACTCCTTAGCTATGTCCCGGTCTAATATAACAAACATTAGCCCGATAAGCTCAGGGAGCCTCCGGGGCTCACCCAGAAAATGGCGTTTCATTACATTCAACGCTGGGTTTTTCCTACAAAGTGATAGGGGTAGGCAGGCCAGTAAAATGGTATAAAAAGGCAAACCAACAAAATTGCTAGAGAGAGGGGTAGTGAAGAATAAGGAGAGGGGGGAACATGTTCCTGAAAATAGTATACACCATGTAGATGGAGTGATATAAAAGATACTGAAGTTAAGTGATGTAATACAGCTGCAGGCACCCGACATTGATGTTATTTTAAATGAGGTCATATTCCCAAGGGGCTACTCAATTGGAGACAGGACAGAAAAATTAGGAAAGGCAGTGGCTTTGCTGTGCAGGTGAAAGAACACCTAAAGGTGAACGAAATAATGATTGCCAAAATACGAGAAGTTGACAAATAGCACTAGAAATCTGCCATGAGGATGATAACTAATGATCATAAATGCATATAGTTCACCGCCAGCAACACATGGACAAAGGAGGAGCTAGATAGTAAACGAGAGGGTCTTATACCAATAATTAGAGAGATAATAGCAAGAACGGATAAAGATAGATCATGACTGTTGATAGTCGGGGATTTCAACTTGAAATCCATAGACTGGGAAGCTAGAACAGAGGATTTTTGGACCTGTAGATTTGTAGACCTCATCCTGGAAACATTCTGTATCAACATGTTAAACAAGCTACGAGGATGAGGGAAGGGACCGTTCCCTCCATGCTAGATTTGATATTTACCAGGAAGGAGGAAGAGATATTTGACATTCAGTACCTTCCTCCTTGGTAAAAGTGACCATGTCTTTTTTGGAATAAAGTATGCAATGCGTTATAATCTGGAAGAAAATAAGGAGTTTGAAGCAGTTGAAAAACCTGACTTTAGGAGAGGACATTATGGTGACCTTAGAATTTTTTTAGTGAGTATAATTGGACAGACTTGTTGCTAGGCAAGTTAGTAAATGAGATGAATGTCATTTTGTGAAATATATGATAAAGGCACACAAAAATTATACCAAAACAGAGATGCAGACTAGGAAACAAGATTGGTTCAACAGAATTGCAAGAGGGCCAGAGACCAAAAGACACAAAAATTAAATCAATATAGGAAGAGGCCAACCCGCAAACATACCAGCGACACAAAGATGCGGAAACAACTACACGGCAGTGAGGAGAGAGGCAGAAAGAAATTTTGAAAAAGGGATTGCAGACAAATGCAAAACAGAACCAGGTCTATTCTATAATTCATAAACAACAAATTGCAGGTAAGGATAATATTCAGAGGTTGAAAATGGGAAATAGATTCACAGAAAATGAAAAGAAATGTGTGAAACATTAAACAAAAAGTTCCAAAGTGTGTTTGTACAAAATGAAATCTTCAGGGAACCAGATACAATAAGAATTCCAGGAACAACATAGAGCACATAGAGGTGTCTAGAGACGAGTGGAAAGAACGCTCAGGAGTTAAGTAAGAACAAAGCACTTGGTCCAGATGGAGTTTCACCATGGGTTCTGAGAGATGTACACCTGNGGTGGCCCAAGACGACACGGCATCAATCGCAAGTTTGAAACCGGCATTGAAGGAGAGGCAAATCATCACCCTGACAGCAAAGGGTAAGATCATCGACATAGAGAGCGGAGAAGACACCTGAAGGAAGAGAGAAAGAAGACCATTGAGGGAACCAGAAAAAAGAGTAGTGCTCAGAACACTACCCTGGGGCACACCTTCGTATTGCTGAAAAGAGGCAGAGAGAGTGGTACCAAGCTGCACCCGAAAGGAACGACGAGAGAGGAAGCTGCGGAGAAAGAGAGGGAGATGACCACGAAGGCCAAAAGAATGAAGCTGGGATAGAATATGATATCGACAAGTGGTGTCGTAAGCCTTCTCCAGGTCAAAAAGGATGGCAACAACGGAGGTCTCCTCAGCAAAAGCAGTACGAATATAGACCTCCAAGTTCACCAGGACATCTGTCGTGCTGCGGCACTTGCGGAAACCAAATTGAGAAGGGGAGAGGAGGTGATGGTGTTCCAGGAACCACATCAGACGAACGTTAACCATACGTTCAAAGAGTTTGCAGACACAACTTGTGAGGGCAATAGGGCGAAAGTCCTTAGGGGAAGTTCCCAGAGACCCTGGTTTGCGAACAGGGAGGACAACGGCATCGAGCCAGTCCTAAGGGACTGACGCCGACTCCCAGATCCGATTATACAGACTCAGTAAATACTGAGACGTGCACGGAGGGAGATGGCGAAGCATCTCATAATGAATACCATTGGAGCCTGCCACCATAGAACCACAGAATGCCAGGGCCGAACGAAGTTCAGAGAGAGAGAAGGGATCGTTATAGGGAAGTCGAAGACGAGTGCAGAAATCTAAAGGATGAGACACGAGGACAGGTTTAAGATTGGGGAAGATGAAGACCAGAGCAAAGAGAAGAAAAGTGGGAATCCAGTTCGGTAGCGACCTTGCAACGGGTCCGCCACAAGAGTACCACGGAGGTGAAGGACCGGTGAAACATCGGGAACGAACTTACCCGCTATCTTGCAGATACGCTTCCAGATCTGTGGCAGAGGAGTTTCGGACGTAATGGTGGAGACATAAGATGCCCAACATTCACGTTTAGCTGTACGGATGGCCCTACGGGCCACTCGCCTTCCGAAAGAAAAGAAAAGAATCGGCCGTCTGCTGACGGCGGTGTCTCTTCCAGGCTGCATGCTTACAGCGGACAGCCCAAGCACAGTCTGCATTCCACCAGGGAACGCGCTTCCGTGGACCCCGAGAGGAAGAGCAAGGAATAGAGCGGAGGGCAGCATCGAAAACAGTGTCATAAAAAAGGATTGAAAGAGCGAGAGAGGGGCAGAAGGGAGAGGTCAGAGAGAGTAGCACTGAGGGTAAAGAGGTTCCAGTCCGCTTTCGCAAACTGCCACCTAGGGAAGGAGAGGGGAGGGCAAAAAAGAGAAAAAGGAAACAAGGATGGGGAAATGGTCACTGCCATGGAGGTCATCAAGAACCTGCCACGTGAAATCTAAGTAAAGAGAAGATGAGCAAAGAGAAAAATCAAGACAGGAAAGGGTGCGAGTTCGAGAGTCCAAATGCGTGGGCTCACCAGAATTCAGAAGAGACAGGGAAGAAGAGAGGATAAACGGCTCAAGAAGGCGACCCTGGGTGTTCATCAGAACATCACCCCAAAGGGAATGACGACAATTGAAATCACCCAGCAGGAGCACAGGCTCCGGCAAGGAGTCCAGTAGGTGTTTCAGATCAGGAAGAGAAAGAGGGACACTCGGGGGGAGATAAATGGAACAAACGGTGTACCATTTCCCCACAAAGATAAGAGCAGCAGAACAATGGAGAGGCGAAGGAAAAAGTAAGGGGACAAAGGGAACATCAGAGTGAATCAAGAGAGCAGAAGAGTTAGGAGCCCCAGCAACAGCAGGGGGGAGGGGGAGAGAAAGGAATAGCCACGAAAGCGACCAGGACGAGCACCAAACATCGGCTCCTGGAGACAGACACAAAGGGGTGAAAATCGGAAATCAGAAGTTGGAGTTCAAGGAAATTGGAGTAATAACCCCAAATGTTCCATTGAAGAATAGACATCGACGAGAAGAGAAAGAACAACAACAGAGAACAAGGAAGAAACAAAGGCGAAAGAGCAACATAGCACGTTAAAGAAGATCAGGGTCGGGATCAGGGTCAGCAAAGTCAGGGTTAGGAGGCATAGGTAAACTGAGCAAAGACGGAGGGAAGGAAGCGGGAGAACAGACCAGAGGTGGACAGGCGGGGTCCAGAGGAGGAGGAAGAGGAGGAGGCAACCGAGAGGAGTAGTCAAGGACAGCAGCAGGAAGAGGGGGAGTAGAAAGAGGGGAGCGCACCTCAGCAAGGGCAGCAACCGAGAGGGAAGCGGGGGGGCCAAAGAAACCTCCATAGCAGGAACAGGGGGCACAACCACCGAAATGGGAGGGGAAGGGGCGATAGAGTCAGAAGTAGGGGCCGAGGAAGAAAACGAAGCCTTCTTACCCGCCGGGGAGGAAGAAGGAGAGGAGCCAGGCTTACGCTTCTGACTTAAAGAGACAGGTGTCCCAGCAACTACGTACTGGGCAACGGATTCCAGTGTCTCAACAGGAGAAGCTGAACGAGAGCACACACGACAGCCGGTAGGAGAGCGATGGACATCAGCCCTCACTGACAGGCGGTGGGGAGAGTCAATAGATGGAGGAGAAGCATGGGAAGGAGGATCGGGGGGAAACGAGGAAGAAGACACAGGAGACATGACAGACCGGGCAGAAAGAAGGGGAACCCCCAGACAGAGGACCAGGAGGGGGACCCTTCGGGACAGAACTCAAAGGAACAGAGTAGGGGGCAGTGGGCGTATCAGGGTCCAAGGCCCGGAAACGGTTGTGGGGCTGAGGAAGGTGGGAAGGACGAGGAGAGGAAGAGCACAACACGCGAGCAAAAGAGATGTTAGCATAAGGCGGGAGCTGGCGAACCTGGCGCCTCGCCTCAGGAAAAGATAAACGCTCCCGGTGCTTCAAGTTGAAGATGGCTGCCTCAAGCTTGTAATGGATACACGCACGGGAGAAGGTAGGGTGGGCCTCACCGCAGTTGAGGCAGCGAGCCTGGGGAGAAGTGCACTCCGACTTAGAGTGACCTTCGCCCCCACACAAAGGACAGAGAGTGACAGTCCCAGAGCAGCGGAGGGCACCATGCCCAAACCTCCAGCACTTGTTACAGAGCCTAGGAGAAGGAATGTACTCCTGGACTGAGCACCTGGCACCAGCAAGAATGACAGAGGATGGAAGGGTCCTACCATCAGAGGTAATCTTCACAACCCGAAGGGGTTGACGGCGACAACCACGAGGGGGACAAGTAAACGAGTCGACCTGGAGGACAGAATGGCCTTGGACATCAAGGCTATGCCGAATATCATCGTGGCAGTCCTGCAGATTCCAAACACCGGTCGCAACATTGGACGGGAGGAGAATAGTGCCAACACTGGCATTCAATCGAGTGTTCTTTGAGACCCGAACAGGGATCTCGCCAAGGCAGGATAAGGCAGCCAAGCGGAAAGCTGCATCCTGAGGAGCAGCAGCAACGACACGTGTACAGAGATGAGTGGGGTTGAAGGTAACAGAGGCATCCACGGAATCAACAAGATGCCGATGGAGGGAAAAATCATCAGGAGGCGCAGATTCAAGAGGGAGGAGATCAAAGTATTTGGCTAGTTTGGCCAAATAGTTTGTTGCTAGTTTGGCTTTTGGTTTGCAATTTATTTGATCAGCAGTAGTTTGTTTTGGAATTCCTACCTTTCTGGGTGCCTGACCTGGTAGATGGCAGACAAAGACTGCTTCCAATTACAAGGGGGATGTCTTTAGGCCATTGCTCCTCGTGCCTCTCTTGAGGGGGCCAGGTTCTGGCTATGGTCCCCGGTAGGCCTAGAACTCCTTCGATTGACTGTTGCCACAGTCTAATATATACACATCAGCCCGGGATAGCTCTGGGGAGCCTCCGGGTCTCACCCAGAAAATGGTGTTTCATTACATTCAACGCTGGTTTTTTTAGGGGAATTTTTTTTTTAAGATTTTACTTTTTTTCTCCTTTATTTATTATCTGATTCTGTTGTAACCTTTACATCCTGGAGAATACATATATTTCCCTAACAATGTGAAAATAGAATGAAATTGGTCAACAAATAAATCAATCACAACTCGCAAAACTTGGCACTTTTAATCTTTTTTTGGCCGATTTTTTCTTATGTATACCCTAAATATATCCCTTAAATCATTAAAATTATCCCTATATTTTGTGTTTTTGGGGGGTTATTTTTTCTTGACTTCATTTCAACACATACTTGAACTACAACTTTCACATATTCGAGTACGAATGCCTAACAATGTTTATTAAAACATACAATTAAATTAACAAATTAAAACTACCTTTATTCATTGTTGATAACTTCGACTTCAATTATATGTGAAACTAGAGTTTCAACTTTGAGCGGCTTCTAAAAATCCAGTTTTTGACCGATTCTCACTATTTTGACACATTGTGTGCTCGGCTGTCTGTTCTACAATTCCTTCAGAATGAATTATTCCTAAACTTTACACATTTGGAGTTATATATTTTTTGGTCAAAATTTGCCGCATATTTGAAATGCCCTAGTGACGATTTTTTTACAGTAAACTATACTGAAAACCTACACAGTATTCTAATTTGATGAAAATGAAGATCATATGCTATTCTGAGAAAATAATAACATTAAATGAACAATTGGTGATAGTTTATATTTTTATTCTGAATTGAAAATCTGAAGTTTTCAATATTCAATTTTAAAATTAATTTTGATTCTTTTATTTTTCAAGTTATGCTGTGATCATTTAGACAAAGTTGGAGCATTTGCCTAGTTGATTATGCAAAAAAAAAATGGAAAGTTTTTGTGCAAGTTTTAAAAACTTATGTTAAATTATTTTATGTCAAATCATATATGTATGTATGTATTGCACGGTCAAATGGTTAAACTAAAACAATCCTTTCCAATCACAGGTTCCAACGAGCTGGCAACAGCAACAACTCCAGCCCTAGATAAATGCACCCTATCCCGAGCATACATGTCATTTCCTCCATAAAATTGTTCCCAGTTATCAATGAATGATATTGCATTTGATTTACAATGTGTGTCCAGTCGGCAATTTACACCAAGTGCCCTTGACAACCATTCATTTCCAACTTCCTTTCTTGGAAGAATGCCATAATCGGGATTCCTCCCTTGCTCCTAACTAACTGTATGGCTGTCTTAAACCTCTGTATCAGTGTCTCACTCCTAACTAGTTCTACATCATTTCCACTGGCACTGATAGATAAAGGGTTTGTTCCCTTTTCCAGCCATAATATCATTCATGTTGTTAACAACATCACCAATTCCACCAGATGAGTGAGAGGTAAATAGACTTCTGGCTGGGATCTTGAAAGACCTAAGTCATCATCTGGTGGCAGTCAGGTGCTTCAAGGTTAGGGTTATTCACCTGCCTCAATTACCTTTTTTTTTTTGTATCAGGATTTATATATTTATTTTAAATAGTAGATTTTGTTTTGGCAGATTTTAGTCCTAGCTTCTGGTAGACCACTGTAGATCTCAGAGGAATGGTGCAGTTATTAAGCTTCGCAACACCAGCATGTAAGCTCTTAAGAGCTAAGAGGCAACCTCCCAGAAAAATAATATAAATGTATGAGTGTGTGAAGGTTTGAAAGATGCATTATTGCTGATTTTAAGCATTTACACTTGGAATGACATTTGATTTTATTGCCAACATATTGCAGCATAAACTGGGTCCAGACGCCTAATTTGAAGGTCAAGTGGATCTGGTTGAACATAATATATGCCAATATTTTTGGTACTCTGAGTGAGGTTGCATAGAACTAGACTTCATTGTGATTCCAGCTGATGAATGTAAACAAATAAACCTCTGCAAGTACAGTATATTAGTGTGGCACAGTTAGATGAATGAGTGAAAGTGCTAGATATTCCAGTAGTGACAACAACAGTGAAGGTGGTGGCTGTCAGGCTGCATGTTACTTACTTCTTGGTAAGAGTAGTTTGAACGAGATTCCAGCAGTACACGTACCCATCCTCCGAGCCTGACATCACATGGGTATCGGAGGAAGTAAAACAACTCTCCACCTGCAAGGGCAACATGATCACTGGCTATGAGAGAATCTTACATATCATTTCGGTTTATGCAAAAAAAAAAAAACAGCGTTTAATGTAATGAAACGCCATTTTCTGGGTGAGGCCCGGAGGCTCCCTGGAGCTCATTGGGCTAATGTACTTTATATTAGACCAGGATATTAACTATGGAGTTCAGACCTACCACGGACCAGCACCAGAACCTTGCCCCTTCAGAGAGGTTTCAGGGAGCAATGTCCCTGGAAAACCCCATTGTGGATGGGGTTTTCCTTATCTGCCATCGACTGGGGTTAGGCACCCAGAAAAGTAGGCATAACAAAACAAACCCCACATAGTAAGAAACTAAAACAAAAAACCGAACAGAGAGGTAGAAACTCCCTACAATCCCAAGGAAACGAGCAAACAAGCAAACATCACACTTTACTGCCGCGCCGATCGTCCGCGCTGGCTGCCTAGCACCAGTTCAGAAGCTAAGCTTCAACCAACATGAAAAAACCACCGACCGGTGGGAGGGAGGGTTTGCCAGGGAGCCTCCGGGGCTCACCCAGAAAATGGTGTTTCATTACATTCAATGCTGGTTTTCTGTGGGGAGCCTCTACGGCTCCCTGGAGCTACATACCCAAAGAGAAGGAAAATAGGGACTTACCCAGGAGGTGGCCACCACAAACTCCTCAACATGAAGTCGAGACAACTGGCTGCAACCTACGACCCAAAGCAACACAAGAACCCCCAGGAGCAGGCATGTTGACCAAATAATGGGCGGCCAGGACCCTGTTCGATCTCCAAAATCCACGCGCACGAATATGAGCCCATGACATGTTACTGAAAATGGCAGCCAAAGCTGCAAACTTCCGAAGGTCATGGGTGCGAGGATAGACAGCAGGCTGGCTAGACTAAATAACCCTGAGGACATCCTGTTCGTAGGGTTATTCGCAACCTGGTTTCCCTTGTTCTCTGTTCCCGAGCCCTGGAACAGGGAACAAGGAAACTGGATCAACTCAAAGTGCATCCCCAGCCACCCCAGCCGAGGCGCGCAGGTAACATCGAAGAGTCGCAACCAGACACA
>WNGS01158474.1:29347-47153 GCA_020271785.1 Procambarus virginalis
AACACAGATGCACCCCCGGCCGAACCAATCAAGCACCAATGACTCAAGGCTCTCCGGAAAGCAGCCGTCTCATTCTTCACCAGAAAAGACGGAGAAGGCTGCAAATATACAAACCTACCCCCAGGACCAAAAAAGCAGAAACCCCTGTGCCGGAGGAGAGCATGTGTTGGTTCCTCACTGCCTTCTGCATCCTCCGTCTCTTCGTCGACCTCACCAGTAATAGACTAGAGAATCTCTTCTTCGCTCATCACACCATATCCTGGGTCATAGCATCTCTTTCAAGCCAATCAACCACATCCTGTCTTTCTAATTTCACCAGCATTTCTAAACATTACATGTGTTATACTCAAATTATATGGCGGTTGAGACATAACCAATCACAGGCGAGTAGGCCTCTGACGTCATGCCAGACAGAGGAGCACCAGCCGTGTTTGCAGCAGGTCTCAGTATTCCCGACAGACTCAGAGTAGGTGGACCTCGGCTGGCCAGTTATACACCTTGCTGGCTTAGTCAATAAAACTACAGAAGTGCCTACTGTGTATAACATTCAACTCAACAAGGCAACAAAATACATGGATTTCATCTGTAAATCCTTCAAAATTCATTTCTTCATCCTCCTCATTGCAGACCGTAGACAAGAGGAGTTTTTTCCAGGAATTCTTCAAAGTCAATTCCTTTACTTCACTCTACACCTTGGCCCAGTTATAGATGGATTCCTTGATGGAATAATTCTTCAAATTCTCAAGGGGTTCTTTTAGCCCAGTTATCCACGCCGAGTTTCCATATCTTCCTCACGAGGCAAAACCACCAAAACATCGCTGAGCATCATTTTGGTCTACACCTCTTCGTGACACATAACTCCTTGATCCATAAGCTGGATGAGAGAGGTTGTATTAGGAAGAAGTGCCATACATGTTATCTTGCCGTCATGTGAGGTTAACGTGTCAATTCTGGGGTGGGCAGGGACATTATCAAGCATCAGCAAAGCCCGAACTTTGCTTGGCCTCACTCTGAGTGTCTTAACTTGATGGTCACGAACTTCCTTGCAGAAGTTTCACGTCATGGTTTCACTTCAGTTTCACATCTTCCTTTCTGGTTTCACGTCAGTTTCACGTCATGAAACCAAGAAAGATAGATCTCCTGTGTAAACCATGCATTCTTTGAGTTATAATATTTCACAGGCAGTCTGTCCAAGCAATGTTGCAAGGCTCTTGGTTTCTTTGATTTGCCAACAATTGCAAACATGATTCTGTCTGTGCCGTTGGTATTGGCACACATCATGGCAGACAGCCTGTCCTTGTTGACCTTACGGCCTGGCACACAACCCTCACTCCTCATAGCTAGAATTTTTTTCTGGTAAACTCCTCCAATACAGCCCAGTTTTATCAGCATTATAAATTTTATAAGAATATAAATTATTTGACAAAATGCATGTTCTAATTTATGTTAACCCTTAAACCGCGAGGGGTCCAAATGGCTTCAACACCCACAAGTGCAACAAAAAAAAATCATTTTTTTTTCTTTTTAATCTCTTTATTTGTGTTCCCTGAGCACGGAAAAATAATAACAAAATTTAATTGTACTTACAAACCCTGTAAATGAGCCGAGAAGATTGGTGATGACGCCAGGCCTCATCTTCGCTAGACCGCTGTGCACCCGGGGTGAGTCAGGCGCAATAGAGGAAGAGCCAGAGTTGCCGTGAATTTATTTTCGCTGTATTATTTACCGTATCTATTGCGTATTTTACACCCATTTTTTCACTGGTGTGCTTCAATATGTTCTCACTTGACGAATTGTTATTATAGAACTGTTATCAATGTATATTATATCCACATATTAGTGTCACAAGTATTTGCACAAAAATGTCTTATTTTCAATAAAATACACTATTTCTTACGATTCATTTTCCATATTTACACCCACTTATTCTGTATTTACATGTTTTTGCACCAGTCTTGAACATTTAGAACTCATCAAGGCTGTGATACTCGTCATAACATTTGACATAGCACAGAGGGACTTGACACGCTGTGCACCAAGTCATCACCATTTTTCGTTTCTGTTGTTTCTTGCTTGTCTTGCATACACTGCACTCAAGCTGGCCAACAGCACTTTGCAGTTGGTGGTAAATACCTGAAATTGTGTGTGACAAGACATCCTTGAAAGCGAGCCTGTTGGAGCATGGTGCAATACCGGGTTCAGAATGGGCCTCTGTATGCCAGGAATTACTTTGCCAAATTTCTCTAGTAATTGTGTCACTACAGTAAAACTGAACACACGGAAATTTTGTTTACCACCACCTGTTTTGACAAGACAATATTGTAACTGTTCAGCAATGTTACATCAATAAGGTGGAAAAACATTTTCTTGATCCACTTGACTGTTTTGCGTACACACTTCACTGCCCCCACCATCATATAACATGCCATCCCCCACCACCAAACGCATGTTGATGTTATAGTCCAAGACACAATCTGGCTTATAGATTATTTGTTTTGTTGTTCTGTTCACCTTGCCACTGTCCAACATTGTACCATTGTGAATGGTGGTCAACATGTTCACTTCACACCTGTCTTTCCACCGCACTGAAAGCATTGCACCTGTTTTCCTTAGCTCGCAATCACCAACCTGCATAGCAGTGTGAAACACTAGCATTTCCCTTTGTTTTGCCTTCACTGTGCCACACACTCCAGTTCTATTATCAAGCAAGAACCTGGTTAGCAAGGGACTGGTATAATAGTATCTGTGTACAATATGTGGCCCTTGTTCAGATATGGTGCAAGCAATGACTTCACAACACTACCTGAGAATCTATGTTGGTCATTAGCAGTGTAACGTACGTTTATGTTACGTTGTTGGGTTGATTAGATACATAGTGTTTAGTGAGTTTCATATTTATTTAGTAGTCCTGGATACAGCAGTGTCGTAGACGTTGAGACGAAGCCTGGAGCAGAGCAGAGAGCTGAGTGAGGCCGGAGTCGTGGAGCTCTATGCGGGAGAGCGTGGCGGCTCGATTTGGAATTGCGAGTGTCTGAACTCGGGGAACGAGAGCGTTGTAGCTGGATGCGGTCGTAGTTTGCTGTCTGCTCTGTGTCGAAGCTGTAGCGTCTTGGGTCGACTAGAACTGCCCAAGCCGAGTACTACATTCTTGACTGGAGATTGTACTGTTTTCTATTCATCAAATCGTTGCTTATATGGTGATTACACCTCAGCTTCCTCCAACAAGGTGAGGAGAGTATTACCTGTAATTGGGGAAAGGATTGTAGCTTCTGTAATTAGTTATGCTATGAAGATAATGAGATAATGGAGCGAGTATAAGATTAACTCGCTACAGGACTCCCCTGCCAGGGAATGGAAGAAAACAATATAACAAAAAATACATGGTCGTTGTGGAACATGTAGTCCGGTACCAAAAGATGCAGGCAGTGTGTGGACAAGCTCGATGTAGCAGGAGAGAAGAATGTGCATGATTGTTGCGTCCTTGGGTCGCTGGTGGAGCATTTAGACCCGGGGCGGATGGGCTTGGGCACCAGGACAATAGGAGGTAATGTAGGCACATAGTTAGGACAACGAGGGAATCACTGCTAGAGCTGAATTGTCCTGGAGGCGACGAAGAGTCGGAAACGCAAACTGTAGGTCCAAGATGCTTGAGTCGGCAGAGTATCAGAATGCAGTGTACGTGTAGATGAATCTGACGAAAGAGCAGCTGTCGTGGGAGTCCCTGTAGAACAAGCAGTACCCTGGCAGCGATGGAGAGTCGGCAGGACAGGCTGTAGATCCTACATGATGTAGTTGCTGATGAAACTGTCAGATGAGTAAGTAACACTCGCTGTGCAGCAATCTGTAGTTGATGAAAATGCCGAGACGATATCGCGGTGAAAATCATAGCTGTGGCGAGGGTGTTGGCAGCGTTCCGTGACAGGTGGCAGCGGTCCACAGCAAGCAACAGCAGGAGTGAAGGTCCAGTGAGAATCCATGTTGTAGTCCATCGTGGCTGGGTATCGTCGAAACTCTCAGGGGTCACCAATGTAACGTACGCTTATGTTACGTTGTTGGATTGATTAGATACACAGTGTTTAGTGAGTTTCATATTTATTTAGTAGTCCTGGATACAGCAGTGTCGTAGACGTTGAGACGAAGCCTGGAGCAGAGCAGAGAGCTGAGTGAGGCCGGAGTCGTGGAGCTCTATGCGGGAGAGCGTGGCGGCTCGATTTGGAATTGCGAGTGTCTGAACTCGGGGAACGAGAGCGTTGTAGCTGGATGCGGTCGTAGTCTGCTGTCTGCTCTGTGTCAAAGCTGTAGCGTCTTGGGTCGACTAGAACTGCCCAAGCCGAGTACTACATTCTTGACTGGAGATTGTACTGTTTTCTATTTATCAAATCGTTGCTTATATGGTGATTACACCTCAGCTTCCTCCAACAAGGTGAGAAGAGTATTACCTGTAATTGGGGAAAGGATTGTAGCTTCTGTAATTAGTTATGCTATGAAGATAATGAGATAATGGAGCGAGTATAAGATTAACTCGCTACAGGAGGAATGTCTACATTTGTACCTGTATACATAATCATGTGTAACACAATTCCTGTTTCACAGTCAAACAGTACAAAGAATTCCACTCCAAATTGGTGGAGTTTGGAGTCGGGTGCCTTCAGGTTTGCCTTCAAGCTATACAGCGTGAAGGCAAAACGTCCTTTGAAAAGCATAAGGGATTCGTTAATCACAGGCTTCTGAGCTGGAACATAGAAATCCCTGTACTTTCCAATAAGTTCATTCAGGACATGCCTTACCTTCCAAAGTCTATCATCATCATTCTGGTCTTCATCATTTACAAAATGAAGACACCTGAGGATTATCGCAAACCGGTCTCGAGACATATATTTGCCGAACATCGGTGTTGGTCTTGCTCCAATAATGGTCAAGTACGTGTTTGACACAATGTTTCATCAACATACACAGTGCCAAAAACACATACATTTCACCCACGGTCGTATCTTTCCATCACTGTAAACGTGAAAAATCTGATAACTCCTCCTCTAAATGAGATCAGCCACATATTTGTTCGTGTCCTGAACAATACATTCCATCAGCGGCTCATCGAAATATGTGGTAAATAGTCCATATCACACATATCTGCACCTTTACCAAGGAAAAGGTCTGTAATCCCAACATCTGAATTATCAAACACAGGAATTTGTGGAACAAAATCTGTCCCATCACTTCACACAAAAAACCTGTGTCTTTCGAGAGCCAATAGTGGCATCACAGCGAGGAAACCGTTGACCAGGAGCTGAAGCAGGTCTAAGAACAGTAGGGGCGGGCNGGGCATCAGTCATGTGTATGGAGTTCTTAGGCCTACCGGAGACCACGGCCAGAACCGGGCCCCCTCAGAGAGGCACGGGGAGCAATGGCCTATAGAAGCCCCCGTGTGGTTGGAAGCATTCTATGTCTGCCATCGACCGGGACAGGCACCCAGAAAGGTAAGCGCCCCAAAACAAACCCCTATTCTGGTTAAAATTGCTACCAAAATCCGAACTAGTGGATAGAACTCCCAAACAGAAAAACAAGCAAACTAGTGTGACGTCACACGTCACCGCGCCGCTGTCTGCGCAGCTCCCCCCTCCCCGGGAGGGGGAAGGTGGAGCCCCAGACCTCCCACGCCGGCTATCCACCCATCAGTTCTGAGGCTGGATGTCAAGACACGCGAAAAACCGCCGACCGGAGGGAGGGAGGGTTGCCGGGGAGCCTCCGGGACTCACCCAGAAAATGGCGTTTCATTACATTCAACGCTGGTTTTCTGGGGGGAGCCCCGTCGGCTCCCCGGAGCTAACTACCCACAGAGGAAGATCAAAGGGACGGAACCGGGAGGCGGACACCACCCAAACAACCAAAACGCTAAAACCAAAGGAGCAGGAAAACACAGCGACCCGACCCCCAGAGGCAAATGCCCAAAAGGAAAAGAGCCGACGAAAAACAAACCGGAACCGAAGAGGCACTACCAACCGAGGAGAAGACAGAGCACGCTGACCAGAAACCAGGATGGTGCAAGCGGCGCACGAACAGGCCGGAGGGGAAACGAAGCACAAGACAGCTTACTAAGCGGTGTAGAAGCAAGACCGAAAGCAAGCCAAAGCGACTCCGCCAGCGCCGCACAAAAAGAGAGAGGCGACAGTATGTGGCACGACGACGGCCCCCAACCCCCACCAAAAAACCAGGCCGACGCTAACAAGAGGAACCACCTAAGAAGGTACAGGAAAAGGAAGGACCGCCAAAACACCCCATACTGCCGCCAAGAGAAACACGCAGGTGGGACACCGACCACCAGCCGGAGGCGAGACCACGAGGCAGACGGAAGCAGCCCCGACAAGGCCCCTCCAAGCCCAGGAAAAGGCGGAGCCGCAAGAAGATCTCGGGCGCGACCACCGAACTCAGGTGGTACAAGGAGATGGAACGTCTGCCGAACAGACAAATCCCAAAGCAAGCAAACCCGCCAGGAGAACAAATGACGGGTCCGACGCGAGACATCGCAAGACCCCAAAAAACCAAGTGGCAGGGCAAGCAAGGAAACCAAAGAAGGCGGAAGGGTTGCCGCCAGAACCCTACCCGAACCAAGAGGTACGAGCAACAGCAACAGACCGAGACAAAGAAGCACACCACAGGACACAGGCCGAAAAAAGCCCAAGAAGCCAAGGAACACACGCAGAACACCCCTGTGGCAGAGGAGGAAAACAAGGGAACACACAAACAATGAAGTGGTGGAAACCGACCACGTCCCCCAACATAGCAGCAAGTGCAGG
Organism: Procambarus virginalis; assembly: GCA_020271785.1. Taxonomy (NCBI): domain Eukaryota; kingdom Metazoa; phylum Arthropoda; class Malacostraca; order Decapoda; family Cambaridae; genus Procambarus; species Procambarus virginalis. The sequence continues at coordinate 36,142 of WNGS01158474.1, forward strand.
CAAAACTGACCAAAGGAGATGCCAGGAAAACGACTGGGGTGAGGCAGGACGAAAGAGCAGAAGCATAAAAAACCCCAGGAGTAAGGACACGCCACTGCGAAACACGGTACTAATGCACACGCGCAGTAGTAGCAACATACAACCTGGTGGATAAAGACAGGCTGTTTAACACAAGGGGCACACGCCCTAGGGGACGCAGGTGGAAACCGAATGCCCAAATGAGCCACAGAGACAGTAGAAAGAACTTTAGTGTCAGAGTGGTTGACAAATGGAATGCATTAGGAAGCGATGTGGTGGAGGCTGACTCCAAACACAGTTTCAAGTGTAGATACGATAAGAGCCCAATAGGCTCAGGAAACCGTACACCTGTTATAAGATTGACGTTTGAGAGGCGGGACCAAAGAGCCAGAGCTCAACCCCCGCAAGCACAACTAGGGGAGTATACACCACCGCAACATGCCACAGGTAAAGAGCAACTCGCTCCGGCAAAGGCAGAGAACGGAGCAGATAGACCCCAGACAGGGCCCACTGAGACACGACAGAACCCAGCAGGCCCAGGAACCCGCCTACCAGGCGACCGACGGCGGAGAAACCCCGCTCAAAACCGGCTGGATGGGGAACCGGGAGCTCATGTACACCCCAAGCCCGGCCCGAGGCCAGGCTAGACCGGCCAAAGGGAGGCCCACCAGGAAGACGCATGGGGCGGCCTGCAGGCCCACAGACTCCCCACAACCAGGATGGGCCATAACTAAGTCGAAGGCAAGCTAGTGTGCCCCGAAAGTCCACAGACCGTACCATAGGGGCATAACTTGCAATCCCCTCACAGAGTTCAGTGGCATACCGATAATAGGTTAAGTAACAATTGTAATTACGAAACCATAAGATGCTTATTGTAACCTACTAAGTAGGTCAGGTAAGGTCGGTGTTTTCCACGAAGTTTTTTAAGGGAAACCATTATGTTTAGTATGGCACCTATGCACGGAACGAAGAAGTCAATATTGACGTAATAAAGATGCGGTGACGGGTTGGTGCAAGAGAGAACCGGATCAGCACCTCCAAGGATACCCGATCAACCAGGCTGTGACTCATACGTCGGGCAGCAAGCAGCCATGTCCAACAGCCAGCATGACCAGTCCAGGAGGCCTGGTCGATGACCGGGCCGCGGGGACGCTAAGCCCCGGAAGCACCTCAAGTTAACCTCAAGATAAGGTACCAGCGAGAAGGCGTATGCTCGCAAGGAGGTCGTGTAACAACTGCAGACCTCTGATGGATATACAGTGTTCCCCGAGTGTGCCTATGGCACCACTGCACTCCACTGGTACTATCCCGCAAGTTCTACCAGATAGGCGGGACCCAAAAGCCAGAGCGCATAAACCTTGCAAGCACAGCCAGAAGCCCTACCAGGCGAGTACAGAACCAACACCACAAACCCCCACACCACATAACACTAACAAAGGTGGGACCCCTGAATGACCCTAGCATGGGATGGACATGCACAAGAGTGGGACAGGAAGGGGTGAAAAAAGGGGACCGACACTGGTGTGCGAACGGTCTCAGTCGTACAAAAAGAGACCTAAAGAAAGACAGGCATATAACACCACATCCAGCGCCCTGCCAAAAGACGCCAGACCGCAGAAACTCACCTGGCAAACGGTGGCTCGAAGTGACACGACTCAACCGAGCCCAGAAGAACCTGGGAGCACCGCCAGGTGAAGAAGCCAGAGCCGGACCTGCAGGAGAGCAAGGAAGAGGCGAAGAAGGCGGCCCACACCCATGACACAGGGGAAACCTCGGCGGCCTCCCCACAACTGGAACCCAGGACACCCCCGGAGCGAAAAGGGGCACATACCGCGGCAAGGGAGAAGAGCGAAAGGCGAAGCACTGGAGCAAAAAGACGACGAACACCGGCACTACACACCGCCCAGACCAAAACAAACTCCGCGGCGCACGCGCATGACATGCCGGCCGAAAACGCGCAACCTACCCTGCGGGAAGGCGGCAACCAAGACTACTGCACAAGAAAAGTAGCCAAAAGAGTGAGCAGGAACAAGAAAACCGGCCAAAGAAGCGAAGACAGAGCCCAAAAAAGGCACGCAACCGGGCCACAAGTAGCCCAACAGGGCCACAAGTAGCCCAACAGGGCCACAAGTAGCCCAACAGGGCCACAAGTAGCCCAACAGGGCCACAAGTAGCCCAACAGGCCAGAAAGAGCCCAAACCGGGCCAAAAGTAGCCCAACAGGGCTACAAGGAGCACAACAGGACCACAAGGAGCCCAACAGGGCTACAAGTAGCCCAAACTCGCCAACAAGGACGAGGAGCCGACAGACGTTCCAATAACGCGGGAAGGAGGAAAAACCTTCCCGAACCCTCGAGAACACGGAAGCCAAAACCAGTCCCGAAGGCACACAAAGGCGCATGCGCACCCGAGACCAGTAGTCATGTAGAACCCCCAAAACGGGGAAACATGACGAAAACACCGTCCCCCCAAAAAAAGGGGTGGGGGGAAACATCCACCCACAGGACGGAACCAACCGACTCAAAGGCCAAGGAACCGAGCCCGGGGAGGGGCCGACGCCCAACAGCACGTACGGCGAGTGGAGAGGAAAACCCCACTCCGCGTAACCACAAGCCCCGCCGAGAGGGGGATAAAAACCCCCACGGGGTCCTATGGGGCCAAGGCCCCCCAAGTCAGCCCCTCCGCAGCCCCGGGAACCCACACAACAGGCCCCGGGGCCGAGCCGTCCCCCTAAAGCCCCGGCCGTACCAGAAAACCGGGACAGCCGTGAAAACACTAAGGAAGGGAGCCCACTGGCAGACTCTTACAACACGGCTGGAGGAACAGGCTCGAATGCCCCCGTCACTACCCCGGAAGGGGATTTCCCCGAGACTGCCCGAGTCTCAACACCACCAAACCCCGCCCTGAACCTACAGACGGTAAGGAACCGGATGCAGGCAGGAAGGGGAATCCAGGGGAAAAACAAGAACCAAAACGGGGCAGCCCCGGGGCTCCCGGGGAGTTACCACGAGAGCGTTGCCACCACCAAGGCTCAAGTGCAACGCCTCTGCTGCCCGCACCAGCTGAGCACAACTGGGTAACCGAGCCATAACGAGCAACAAACTCGCAGGGCTCCGGGTCGAAGGTGTCACCGACCCCACAGGCAGCAGACGGAGGCAAAACAGAGAGTCACCCAGAGACAAGGGGTGAGCAACCCTCAAACTCGCTGGAAGCGAGGGGGGGGCTCTGGGGTCACATCCATCGGACCCACGCGCCCCCAGGGGTTTCCCAGGGTCCCGAGCGTTTACTATAAGAGGACTCGCGCTCAGGTAATCCCAGGCAGGGTACTGCTAACCGGCACCCAAAACTACCAAACAACTTTCTAAGAGCTGAACCCCCGGGACGTGTACACTCACGGGGACCTAGCAGGGGGTACCACCAGAAAACTCAGAACACAAGGGACACCAGGGGCAAGAACGAAGGCAGACCCCCCCACCAGGTAGATAAACAAAAAGAAAAAGAAAACCCCGCAAGAGGACAGCGTACCCAAGCGGAACAGAGCCGGCCGCTATGATTGGGAAAAGACAAGCTGCACAGTACCCTGCGCCCCACCAGTGCAAAAACTGCCCCTTACTCTAAGGCGAACAAGGGAGACAGAACACCCGAGCACACAAAGAGCGGCCGAAAACCAAGCAGTAAACGGCCTAGCAGGGGCAGACCCCAAGGAACTTGTGGAAGGTGGCCCCAAGTCCCAAGGGCAGTACTTACAGGGCACCTAGGGAAGGGAACCCTAGGCGCATGCAGCCCGAGTACTGGAGAATCACTCCCGGCTCGCGCACCACCTAGAAAACAGACACCACACTCTAGGTGCAGTGCTGAAACAACCACTGGAGCCGGAGCACATAACCGGTGCCTATAGCATCAGCCGAAGAACTGATGGGTGGATAGCCGGCGTGGGAGGTCTGGGGCTCCACCTTCCCCCTCCCGGGGAGGGGGGAGCTGCGCAGACAGCGGCGCGGTGACGTGTGACGTCACACTAGTTTGCTTGTTTTTCTGTTTGGGAGTTCTATCCACTAGTTCGGATTTTGGTAGCAATTTTAACCAGAATAGGGGTTTGTTTTGGGGCGCTTACCTTTCTGGGTGCCTGTCCCGGTCGATGGCAGACATAGAATGCTTCCAACCACACGGGGGCTTCTATAGGCCATTGCTCCCCGTGCCTCTCTGAGGGGGCCCGGTTCTGGCCGTGGTCTCCGGTAGGCCTAAGAACTCCATACACATGACTGATGCCAAAGTCTGAAATTAGCATATCAGCCTGGGATAGCTCCGGGGAGCCGACGGGGCTCCCCCCAGAAAAGCACTAACGATGCACTTATTAGTATGATTAACTTAATTCATGCAGCTCTTGATAAAAATGAGTTCCCTGTTGAGTTATTTGTGGACCTGCGTAAGGCTTTTGACACTGTCAACCACCAAAACCTTCTTAAATTACATCATTATGGAGTCAGAGGACTCTCCCTGCAATACCTCAAATCTTACCTTACTGACAGACTCCAGTATGTTTCTGTGAACAATTCAATTTCTCCTACCCTACCCATCAACATTGGTGTTCCTCAGGGCAGTATACTTGGCCCTCTCCTCTTTCTCATCTACATTAATGACCTTCCAAATGCCTCCCAACACCTTAGACCAATTCTATTTGCTGACGACACAACCTTCATTTACTCCAGTCCTGACCCCCTTGCTCTAAATGCCACAGTAAATACCGAGCTTAATAAAGTCCATCTTTGGCTAACTGCCAACAAACTCACCCTTAACATTGACAAAACTTTCTATATTCTGTTTGGCAATAAATCCTCTAATCAAATAAATCTCAAGATTAACAATATCCAAATTTGTAACAAATTAGATGGCAAATTCCTTGGCGTTCTCATTGATCACAAGCTTAATTTCCAGGGACACATTCTAAATATATCAAAAAAAGTTTCAAAAACTGTTGGCATTCTTTCTAAGATCAGATATTATTTATTTATTTATTTATTTATTTATTTATTCATATACAAGAAGGTACATAACCCATAACGAAGATCGATAACCCAAATGAATTTTTCATGGATATGATACCAACATCAAATCATATATCAGACGTCACCCTATCCCCACTGGATTTTGAAGAAGCCATAAACAGTATGCCTATGCACTCCGCACCAGGCCCGGATTCTTGGAACTCCATATTCATCAAGAACTGTAAAAAACCACTATCGCAGGCCCTTCACATTCTGTGGAGACAAAGCCTAGATACTGGCGTTATTCCTGATATACTAAAAACAGCAGAGATAGCACCACTTCATAAAGGAGGAAATAAGGCAGAGGCAAAAAATTACAGACCGATAGCACTAACATCGCACATCATAAAAATTTTTGAGAGAGTGCTAAGAAGTAAGATCACAAAATACATGGAATCACAGCATCTCCATAACCCCGGACAACATGGTTTCAGAACAGGGCGCTCTTGCCTGTCGCAGTTGCTGGACCACTATGATATGGCATTAGATGCTATGGAAGACAAACAAAACGCTGATGTAATTTACACAGATTTTGCAAAAGCTTTTGATAAATGTGACCATGGTGTTATTGCCCATAAAATGCGCTCAAAAGGAATTACCGGAAAAGTAGGCAGATGGATCTACAATTTCCTGACCAACAGAACCCAATGTGTAATAGTCAACAAAATAAAATCCAACCCGTCAACCGTTAAGAGCTCAGTCCCCCAGGGTACTGTGCTTGCTCCAGTACTTTTTCTCATCCTTATATCGGACATAGACAAGAACACAACCTATAGCACTGTATCATCCTTTGCAGATGACACTAGGATCTTCATGAGAGTAGGCAACATAGAGGACACGGCGAACCTCCAGTCAGATGTAGATCAGGTCTTTCTATGGGCTACAGAAAATAATATGGTGTTTAACGAAGACAAATTCCAGCTCATGCGCTATGGAAAAAATGAAAATATAAAAACTGAAACCACGTACAAAACTCAGGCAAATCATAACATAGAACGAAAAGGCAATGTAAAGGATCTGGGTGTACTCATGTCGGAAGACCTTACCTTTAAAGAACACAATAAAGTAGCCGTCACAACTGCAAGAAAAATGACAGGTTGGATAACAAGAACTTTTCACACTAGAGATGCTATTCCGATGATGACACTTTTCAAAACGCTTGTGCTCTCTAGAGTGGAGTACTGCTGCACAATGACAGCCCCTTTCACTGCGGGTGAAATTGCTGACCTGGAGAGCGTGCAGAGATCCTTTACTGCTAGAATCCACTCGGTAAAACATCTAAACTATTGGGACCGACTAAAGAGCCTAAATCTGTATTCCCTTGAGCGCAGGCGGGAGAGATACATAAAAATTTACACGTGGAAAATATTAGAGGGGCTGGTCCCAAACCTGCACACAGAAATAACATCACATGAGACCAGAAGACATGGCAGGATGTGCAGAATACCCCCGTTGAAAAGCAGAGGTGCAACTGGTACTCTGAGAGAGAACTCTATCAACATCAGAGGCCCGAGACTGTTCAACACGCTTCCACTACACATAAGGGACATAACTGGCAAACCCCTCACAGTGTTCAAGAGAGAACTGGATAAGCACCTCCAAAGGATACCTGATCAACCAGGCTGTGACTCATACGTCAGGCTGCGAGCAGCCGCGTCCAACAGCCTGGTTGATCAGTCCAGCAACCAGGAGGCCTGGTCGATGACCGGGCCGCGGGGACGATAAGCCCCGGAAGCACCTCAAGGTATCCTCAAGGTAAGGTACATTGGGAATGTGAGAATATATAATATGGTAATTACAATCTTGTAAAGCCACTAGTACGCGCAGCGTTTCGGACAGGTCCTTAATCTAAGAAAATTTTTAGTAGGTAAATACTAGCAAAAATTATAAAAAAGAAATGATAACAGTTACATGGCAAGAAAAGAAAAAAAAGAAAAAAAAAAAGATGAGAGAAAATTGTAGGTACAGTATAATAAAGCACTTAGGTAGCTAAGATTGATTGCAATGAAAGCTTGAATGGTAGTTGACAAAATTTGGTAGGCACAATACAGCAAATGGCTAGCACATAAAGGAAGACAACAATGAACACAATGATAAGGTTGTTTGGGTTAAATACATAAGAATTAGGAATTGGGTAACACTAGATACAGAGCAAAAAATAAAGCTCAGTGTAGGAAACTAAGAAGATGAAATTAAGTACTTTTTGGTTTTGTTTTTAAATAAGGCAAAAGTTTTACAGTTTTTCAATTCACTAGGGAGTGAGTTCCATAGACTAGGTCCCTTAATTTGCATAGAGTGTTTACACAGATTAAGTTTGACCCTAGGGATATCAAAGAGATATTTATTTCTGGTGTGGTGATAATGGGTCCTATTACATCTATCCAGAGAGAGTATCAGAGCATGGTTTGCATTTAAGAACAGGGTTTTGTAGATGTAGTTGACACAAGAGAATGTGTGGAGGGAGTTAATATTTAGCAAGTTTAGGGATTTAAACAAGGGAGCTGAGTGTTGTCTGAAAGCAGAGTTAGTTATTATTCTGATAGCAGATTTTTGCTGGGTGATGATGGGCTTAAGGTGGTTTGCAGTGGTAGACCCCCATGCACAGATACCATAATTAAGATAGGGGTAGATTAGAGCATAATAGAGAGAGAGGAGAGCAGAGTTAGGAACATAATATCTGATTTTGGAGAGTATACCAACTGTCTTAGAGACTTTCTTAGTTATGTGTTGAATGTGGGTGCTGAAGTTGAGTCTCTTGTCTAGGAATAGGCCAAGAAACTTGCCATCATTTTTATTACTGATGTTAATGTTGTCTATCTGTAGCTGAATTGCATTTGATGATTTGCTTCCAAATAAGATGTAGTAAGTCTTTTCGATGTTTAATGTTAGTTTGTTAGTTGACATCCATAAGTGGACTTTTTTTAATTCATTATTCACAACATTATTTAGTGTATGTGGGTTGAGGTCTGAATAGATAAGAGTAGTATCGTCAGCAAACAATATAGGTTTGAGAATATTAGAGACATTAGGCAGATCGTTTATATATATAAGAAATAGAAGAGGTCCTAAGATACTGCCCTGTGGCACTCCAACGGTAATTGGTAGAGTGGAAGAAGTTGTTTCATTGATAGTTACATATTGGTGTCTGTCACTAAGATAGGATCGGATGTAGTCAAGGGCAAGGCCTCGGATTCCATAATGCTGGAGTTTAAGTAAGAGGTAGTTGTGATTAACAGTATCAAAGGCTTTTCTTAGGTCAATGAAGAGTCCAATCGGAAACTCATTTTTGTCAAGTGCTGAGTAGATTACGTCAAGGAGACTAATGATTGCATCGTTGGTGCTCTTTTGGGACCTGAAGCCAAACTGGCAGGGGCTGAGTATGTCGAATTTTACGAGGTAGGAATAGAGCTGTTTGTAAATAATTTTTTCAAATATTTTTGATAGAATGGGTAGATTTGATATTGGTCTATAATTGTTTATGTCCGCCGGATTGCCTCCTTTATGGACTGGCGTTACTCTTGCTTTTTTGAGGATATCAGGGAAGGTGGGACACTCTATAGATTTGTTGAACAGTAGGGCTATGGGTGGGGCAAGGGCATGGGAGGCTCTTGTATACAATGGACGGAATTTCACTGGTGTTCCCTGCCTTTGTTTTTAGAGAGTGTATGATGGACACAACATCTGCCGGGCTGATTGGTGAAAGGAGTAGAGTGTTTGGATAGCTGCCTGAGAGATATGTGTTAATATGTGTCTGAGTCTGTGGGATTTTACTGGCAAGATTAGCACCAACCGATGAAAAGAAACTATTAAATTCATTTGCCATTTCTAAATCAGTTGACGGTATATCCCCATCCTTGTAGAGTTTTATTTGGTTATGTGAGTGTTGTTTAGTTCCTAGGATACTAGAGATGGTTTTCCAAGTGCTTTTCATGTTGCCTTTTGCTTCATTGAATCTATTCACATAATATGCAAGTTTTGCCTTTCTTATGATACTGGTAAGCATTGATGAGTACCTTTTAGCTACTTCCTTTGAAACTAGGCCAATCCTAAGTTTCTTTTCATATTCATGTTTCTTGTTGATTGAATTGAGAATGCCGCTTGTGAGCCATGGATTGTTTAATCTTTTGTCAGTTACTTGCTTGGTAAGAAGGGGACAATGAAGGTTGTAGAGGCTTAGAGTTTTGGAGAGGAAGAGGTTAGCTAATGAATTTATATCCTGGGTATTATTGAATTCAGAATCCCAGTTAATATTGTGAAATGCATCTGTAAGATTGCCCAAAGCTGATTCACTGTGTAGCCTAAATGAAAGTTTCTTGCTTTTTGGTGGTGTTATGTCCATGTTCGCTATGAGAAAGGTAGGATAGTGGTCAGTTGTTCTGTCGTAGATTATACCAGATACAAGGGGAGCTGTTATGTTTGTCCATATGTGGTCCAAGGTAGTGGCTGATGTTTGAGTGACTCGGGTAGGTTTGGTGATTGTGGGGATTAGCATACAGGAGTTCATGCTGTTAAGGAAATAGTCAACTTGAGAGCAATTTTGTTGACCCAGGTCAATATTAAAGTCTCCTCCCAGAATGATGTGGTTTTTGTTGAGATTGTTGTTTATAATAAGATTACTTAGGTTGTCTGAGAAAGAAGCTATGTTAGTATTGGGAAATCTATAGATGGCTCCAATAGTCAATGAGGATTTAAGGGATTTAATTGTAAACTGAGCAAAAGTATATTCACAGTAGTCATCTCTGTCACTAATAATACTGTTGCAGATAAATGTATCTCGGTAATATATAGCTGTGCCACCACCTTTTTATTTGGCCTACAGTTATGAATGGCTTTATAACCAGCTAAGTTGTAGAGTTGGGTATAGTCTTTATTTAGCCAAGTTTCTGTTAAAATAATGAACGATAAGTTAGTACCTAGTGCTGTGAGTAATGCATTTAAATCGTCAAAATGTTTACCAAGTGATCTAACATTTTGGTTGTAAACTGATAAACAGGTGTTATTTTGGAGTTTGTTTTTAGCCTGGTGTGCTGTGAAATACTTGCAATAATGATGATCAATGTGCTGGTTGGTGTAGATATGAGACAGAAGATTTTGATCAGGATCAATATCAGTGTGCATAGAGATGCAGAGGGATCACGATACAAGATACATGATAGGAAAGCACAGGAATAAAAGCAAATACAATAAATAGTAACAATTTAGAAGTAAAATTGAGATCCAATAGATAGCCAGGAAGGACACAGAAGTAGGTAAAATAAAAAAAAAAAATCAGTAGAGACTGACAATATAAATGTAAAATAAAAAATAATAAGAAAAATAATAATCATAAAGTAAAATGAACTTGAGGATAATTAGCTTAGTAATGGTTAATTAAAATCCTATAGTTGGTATGAACCTAAGAAAACAAAGTGAGCTCAAATAGATAATTCCGAAAAAAAGAAAAAAAAGAAAATAAAGATGACATGTATATCTGAGTAAATCTTGAATTTTACTCTAATATAAATCTAAGTGTAAAAATAAACCGGTTGAGAGTATTATAATGTGGAAGATTTACTATGATACTGTGGTAGATGATATAAACAATTATACTATTGCTTAATTCCAATAAATGATTACAAGAAACAAATACCAAGTTACTTTAAATATAACAGGGTAATAAGATCCCTAGGTTTAGTGACAAGGGGATTAACTAAGAACAAATAATTAAGAGTAAAAAAACAGGCATAGATGACAAAAAAAAATAAAAATAAAAATAAAAAACCTTTGGAAAGGAAAGGCAGAGCTTAAGTACACTTTGGTTGTATGTGAGACTACAAATTATGATCTGGTTATTCAGCTGATATCCCACAGTCAGCCAGGAAGGAAGTGAGGTGTGCCTCAGTGGTTATGACATAAGTTTTTCCAGAGTCAGTCTTCCTAGCTATTATTTTACCATCGCGCACAAAACAATGTA
>WNGS01158477.1:33158-45365 GCA_020271785.1 Procambarus virginalis
ATAGCCTTTGTCACATCCAACTCTACTAAACACTTCCTTACTACTTCCCTGCTGGTAATCTCAAACTCTTCCAGTGGTTCCTGGTTAGCTATTCCCACACGTACCTCTGGAATTTCTCCTTGCTCTAAGGTGAAGACCTCCTGGAATTTCTTATTCAATTCCTCACACACTTCCTTGTCATTTGTAGTGAATCCTTCTGCCCCTATCCTTAATTTCATAACCTGTTCCTTTACTGTTGTTTTTCCTCCTGATGTGGCTATGCAACAATTAGGCTGAGTCTTTGCCTTGCTTGCGATGTCATTTTCGTATTGTCTTTCTGCCTCTCTTCTCATCCTGACATATTCATTCCTGGCATTCTGGTATCTTTCTCTGCTCTCCAGTGTCCTGTTATTCCTATAGTTTCTCCATGCCCTTTTACTTTGCTGCTCAGTTAGCCTACATCTCTGATTAAACCATGGGTTTCTCATTTTCATTTCACTGTTTTCCTTTTGGACTGGGACAACCTTGTTTGCTGCGTCCTTGCACTTCTGTGTGATGTAATCCATCATATCTGGGCCGTCTTTCCCCTGAGCTCTGTTTCCCATTCTATATCTGTTAGGAATTTTCTTATCCCTCATAGTTTCCCTTTCGGTATGCTAACCTTTTGGTTTCAGTATCCCTCCTCGAGTTCAATAACCCTTCTTCAATCAAGTACTCAAACACCAGTACATTGTGGTCGCACATTCCTACTGGGTCCTGTCGCGGTCGTGGTGGATTGGTGATGTTACTGCTGATTGACCACCCAACCCACAACTCGACAAATGCTTATATTTCACTAGGAGATCACACTAGGCACTTCTGGCTCTTGGAGAGGGGCTCAACGTCACACGTTTAGGGGATGCGGCTCCAACACGCAGCCTCGTTGTCACGTGCACACACCCACTCGAGCCGCTGTGACTCCCCACTCTCTCCTTATGGGATATGATCTCCTCAATCCCCTTTGACTCACTAGATTTCCGTCTTACCCTGTCCACAGCAGTGGTTCCTTTCTCTCTCTCTCTCTCCTTCTGTACTATTTCCTGGAAGCCTCACTAGGACAAGGGCAAACACCAGCAAATTTGAATACATTTACTGGACGAAGCACATACACAATACACACACATAATAATAATAATGAATCCTATACTCTACACTATTACATTCAGGTTGCACTCCAACACCATCAGAACTCTTATCATCAACTTGTTAGGTGGTATCCTATCTCTTGGTATTACCTAATATTATCAACCTCCTCAAGTAGATTAAGTCTTACAATATAATGTTACACTACCAGCAAGAGAATGTACACATATATATACCAATAAACATGTACAAGGCAAATCAGCATATGAATGCAATAACATACATATATGTATCGGCATAAATGATCCGTGCCACTCAACGAATCAATCGATCAGTCTTAGAATACATACATACATCTGTAGGTACTCCTGCCTACGACTGTAACTCTCAACTTCAGTATAAACACTTTGTGGTACAAAAATGGCAAACGATCACTTACCTCTCACTGCGTCTTGCACGCTAATGACAAACACTCTATCGCCTCCCTACAAGTAATCATTTAGAACTATTTCACTACCCTGATAACTTCAGGTTCTTTCAGGCTTAATCACCAGGATCCTCTACAGCTCTCCTGGCTGCTGCACCCTAAAGTTTCCTCAAACAACTGCTGTGCTTCACCACCTATACAGAAGCACGTGACACTCCTCCTCACTGCTTCTCCTCACAACTCAAGGTCCTCTCCTCCACTGCCTTGGAGTCTCACCAACTACTCCTTCTGTGCTGGCTTCGAAGTTCTCAGCAACTTCTTCCCCAAAGACAAACCTGCAACCCATTTGCACTCCAATAAAATGTTTCCCCTTTAACACATAAACAAAATTAATCACACAATATCTTTGCCTCCAACCTCTATCTGTCTTCTACATATAGTGAGAGTGGACTCCCCCGTTGGGGCGGGTCCATGCTCCCGGGCGGTCCTCCACACACTGTGAGGGTCCTCCGCCGCCCCTCACTCAGTCGCCCATCAGCGCCCAGAGGAGATGGACGTCGCTCCGCGCTCCTCCCACTCTACTCTCTTATTTCAGGCTTTCTGCCTTACCAAAACATGTTTAGCTTAAGGGGCGTTTGAATCCCATATTAAAATTTGTTCAATGTCAACCAATATTATTTGACTAGTTGTATATGAAAAGGGCTGAAATTGGCCCAAGTTTCAGTACTGCAGCGTAAATAGAAAGAGAGTTTTTTTTTCAACGTTTTTTACACATTTTCAAGTCGACACTTCTTCACACACGTTTCAGATATAATTATTCTGTGACCCTTTTCTGACACATTTGCATATAATAAAGGATTGCAAGTAAAAGAATTTCCAAAACATCTTTAGTTTTCCTAATACAAATGTTCAAAGTTCCCCCAAAAAATTATGCAAATATGGCATGTTTATTGCTATTATAAAATCAATAAATGAACTTAGAGAAACATGAATACTTGCACATGTAGATACATGCCCTCCATTATATACTATGTAAGTTTCATGTAAATTGAATAAAAAATGAAAAAGTTTTGTAAACGTTTGTGTCAATTGAAAAAAAAAACAGAAATTAATAAAGATCATAAGGCTGAGATCATAACAGTCCTCAAAACCGATTTTTCTTATGTCGGAGTCGTTCAGAGTGAAGACTAGGTCGAGTCTCGCTGGTTTGTCATTGCCTCTCATCCTTGTGGGTTCGCCGACATGCTGGGTTAAAAAGTTTCTTGTCACCACCTCCAATAGTTTGGCTCTCTACGTATCCTCGCCTCCATGCGGTTCATTGTTCTCCCAGTCAATCCTTCCGTGTATAGTGGCCACTATGCTGTTTGGACACAATACCAGATTACTTGCAGAGTTATGGTGAATAAAATATGTAGATACGTATAAATAACGTGTGTAAATCTATATAAATAAAAATGGAAATGTTCGTTTGTTTAAAATCTCTAATTTCCGAAAGTTCTTCACCGATTGCTTTGACATTTTCACACAACGTTCCATTCGCATCCAAGCGGGGTTTTATATGCATATTATATAGATGTCACGTTTGTGACGAGAAAAACATGCATTTTTGAAAAACTGTTTTTCATGTAAGGGAAATCTTCGAAACCCCTTTACCGATTGCTTTGAAATTTTGACACAACATTGCATAAAGAATAGGAGCGTCTTTTTATATACTTAATATATAGATGCCATACCTGTGTCAGGTAAAAACATTTTTTTTTAAACAGCGCCATGTGTTTGACTTAGAGCAACACCGTTGTGATCTCCGAGAATTCTTCACCGATTGCTTTGAAATTTTGACACAACATTCCATTCGAATACGCATATGCTCTTATATACCTACTATATAGATGCCACACCTGTGACAGGTAAAAACATGTTTGTTTGAAAAAGAGCGCCATCTGTTGCACGTAAGAGCAACACAGGCTATGCTAAATATGTTATGATTCCATTTCAATGTTTCCAGTTATATTGATAAATATAACTGGAATATATATATTAGTTGTATAAATATAACTATATATATATATATATATATATATATATATATATATATATATATATATATATATATATATATATATATATATATATATATATATATATATATATGAACATTGTCTTCTGTATTGGCATCGTTATGTTCTGGTCTTGTCCTTATTCTCATGGTGGGTAGAGTAAATAGTTCCGTGATTTGAGTGTTCATCGTAGGTTGTTCTATTCTTATGTGAATTGCTTCAAGAATTTGTAATCTTCTTGCATCTTGGGTTTTGTCTATTATGCATGTATTTTTGTTCAACATTTCTCTTGTTAGGGTAATGTCATGGGCTTGTCTCATGTGATTCCTAGGGGCACCAGATTGAAGATGGCATGTCAAACGCCTCGTCAGCTTGGTCGACGTCATACCTATGTACTTAGATTGAAGGTTACATCCTTCGTGGGGGCAAGTGTACATGTATACAACGCTTGACTGCTGTAGAGGGTTTTCTGTCGGCTTTGGGCTGTTTTTGATAAGGAGTTCAGAAGTCTTCTTGGTTTTGTAGAATATTATAAGGTTTATGTTTATATATATATATATATATATATATATATATATATATATATATATATATATATATATATATATATATATATATATATATATATATATATATATATATATATATATATATATATATATATATATATATATATATATATATATATATATATATATATATATATATATATATATATATATATATATATATATATATTGTGTATGTGTGTTCATTATATATGTTATTGTGTATGTGTGTTCATTATACATAGGATTAGCAAGAAAAAACAAACAAATGTATATGGAAATGAACGCAAAAAATGAAAAAAAAAATATTTGTGGGAACTCGTGCATGTTGAAGCTGGCAAGCGACTGACTCCGCGAGTCTATGACACGGACGACCACCATATCGTGAAGTCACACGCCATTTTCCGGACCCCATTGCAGCCAAAGTAACCCTGGAAAAAGAAACTGTAACTGTCTCTATTTTCTGCTTGTTACAACTTGTAATAAAGTTGTTACATGCTTAACATGTTTATGACGTATTAGAACGTTGTTACAACTTGCTATATTGGTTGTTATAATTGGTTAGGTGTTAAAACTTGTTCAAACGTTGTACCAACGTCGTAGTTTCGGTGTGTGGCGGGTTTAAGTACAATTTCGACTTTTTGTTATCATATCCATACTCATGGAAGGGTTTTAGACACTCACAAGAGAAAAGATTTTTTCCAGAGAATTTATTTCCTGCGCACACGGCACGGGGGTACCGTATTTGGAAGCCGAGCAGCCCAGTGGATAAGTTGCTAAATAGTTTAGGCTAGAGTTGTACAATTCCAGTCTAAAAATATCTTAGCCCTGTGGGTTGGCATAAAATATGATAAATGATGTGCAATATTAGTATACATATGGTGTTATGTTTTTTGGATTTTTTGTAGTTTTTGATATACAGAATATACACTTGTAGGAAATACGTGTATATGAAATTTAACTACATACAGTTAATGTTTTCTCTCTGGCCACAATCTTCTGTGAAGATCAATATCATTGATTAATTTACTAGTCACATATGCCCTAGACTCCCGTGACTGATATTCACGAAATAGTCTGGCAAAATGATTGTGGGTGGTATTACCACCAAGAAAATAATGGTTTTATGGTGTGACCAATTTAATGTAGTTATTAACACAAGATTATTAACTGTGAGCAGTTGCTCTAGGCGACCTAGTTATCCTCAGCTCTGTGTGAGGTATAGATCAAAATATTGTGGGTAATTAACTATAGCCCACTAAAACCAGATGTAGACATTGGCTTTATTCTGGTAAATTAATAATAGGAAATAATGGGGTTAGGCTATAATATATGTGTCGCAGTTTGCTGACAATCGTAACTAATAGTGAATATATAGCCTAGTACCTGATAATACCACTTAATTAATAGTATACTATAAACAGAGTTAGTAAATGATTAAATATAATGGATTATATAGGACCAGTAATTTAACTTGGTATACTGGACCGTAAATATTTGTGAATTTATACTGGTTTATGTAGATCAGTAATTTATATTAATGTGTTGGTCTATGAACCACTAATTTTTATGTGCGATAAGGATGTGCGGAAATCTGGCTCCAGAACAATGATAATAAATCTAATATATAATTCGAAGAACCATTCTTATGAAAGTAAAATAAATTAGAGAACCAGTGCCCATGGATCTCTTATATAAAGTGTAACTGAAATCTATTAATGTATAATAATGAACTGTAAACTATAGAGCCAAATCCCCCCACACACTTTGGGGGGGGGATTAATTTGTAAAGAGAAATTAATGCCCTTTAAATAATAAAATAATGAGATGTTAATGTATATAAATTCATAAATCACATGTATGACAAATAAACAGGCATATGATATTAATAAATCAATGAATACTACTAAAGGCTATCTACAAAGAAAGTATAGACAGCTTAGCTGTTGGTAAGAATAATAGCATGCGCCTCTTAAACTCGTAAAACTCATCGTTGTAAACTTGTTTCAACAGGCTAATCTGGGAATATGTGATTGTTGTGGAAGTTATCTTCTCTCTTACGCTTGTACTCCAGCTGAAAGACAATTCACATGTAAAATCTATTTGAGAATATATAGTTCCTTACGTATTTATAAAAATTAATGTTGGGAGATAAGGGGAATGAAACTTACGGATTTGTTTTAAAGGGTACGCGTCATGACAACAAACCATCCTATCTAACTTATTAAATGTGGCCACAAAAAATACTGTTGGATAAACTGGTTTGCCGGGCACAGTGTCTGTGAGATAATGAAGCGGCTGCATCTTGATGGCGTTTGTAGATGCACGGATAGCTCGATATTAAAACGATGATACGACCAGCTTGATACACTCTCCGTGATCATGGTGTAGCTTGCCAAGTCTCCCTCCTCTCGGGTGACTCGCACATGCGCAGTCGTCCTGAGACACGCTAAATATTTCCTATATCATTGGTAAATTATATCACATCCATTAACAACTTCCCGAGTTAATGGAGCTAAGGTTTATCAGAAATTAAAGAGATTTAATTTGTCTTACTTGACAAAATTTAATTCTTGTTTCTTAATAATTTAATGAACGTTATTCAATAGAAGAGAGTGCTGGATAGAAATTCAGTCATATGTGAATGCACTGGAGTAACGGTTCGTAACTGTATGAACTATTTCCAGCAAATAAACTATATTGCTTAATCGCATATAAATATATTATCAGATTTAATTCACTGAATATATTCGGGACAATAAAATTATTAAATTTTGATTCTCATTACAGAATGTGAAAATAAGAAGAACTTAATACAATTCTCGTGAATGTAAATATTTTCTCTTTAGTCGTGTGGGCTGATACAACACCCGACTAGAATTTCTGGGAAAATGAAGCGTTAACTAAATGATGTTAATTTGACTACTCTACTGGTTAGTAGTATTAGTAAAATATAATAACTCGTACACGATTTCTTTCTTAAGGTACAAGGTGTTAGTAAAAAAGTGTTGGAAATTTCCAACACCATTAACCAGATCCATCAACCACCAATCATAACAATGACTTCCACCAACAATAACCATAACCCACCATTGCCACCAATCATAAACTACTACCACTAACACCAACCAAAACCCACCATCAACTACTACCACCACTAGGGACTATCCATTAAGTGAAAATAATGAATAAACAACTCTGAACCCACCTTTATTATGCTCCTGTTTTATTTCTACTAAATGTAGAAATATATTTTTTATATATTTCTACATTTTAATTACCATCAGTCACAAACACGACATTTATGCAACATTTAAGGTTACCAAAAGGTCTTAAATTTGGATTAACCAACGTTGTGCAGAAAGTTGTGGCACCCTATTTACGACTCCATGCAATAACATTTGTATTACGTTGTTAAACTTCTGGTTGTATACTAGGTAAAGCTGTAGTGAATGAGGCTTTATCCTAGTTGATTGATTCGATGAAAGGATTTAACCTTGCTTGATATTTATTCTCAAATAATTCATCCTCCCAAATTATCCTTAATATCATCCATTTTATTTAAAGTACTGGCTGCTTTCTCTGAGGCAAGTTTGCTGAATACGTGATCAAACCAGGCTTGTGTTTCATCTTCATACTGGGATAGGTCAGACATGAATTGTTTCATGCCTTACCCTTTTATTTTGTTGTCGTGGAGCTGGGTTTGGTATGATTTATTTTAAGTATATTTGGTAAGAAAAATTGATCCAGTTTGAATTGGATCAGTGATAGTGGGATTTTCAACTGGCGATAATTAACTAGAAGCTCATGTAACAACTTTTCATATTGACTGAGTTCTCTTGTCAGTTGTCAATTATATGCTACTAAAGCACTTTTTGCTTTCTGAGGAATAGTCATATTGAATGTTTAGTTGGATTTTGCAAAGCCTATAGTATTATTACTAATATAACTAGGGTACTTGCTCATAATCCTGAGCAAGTACTAATGATAGTAGCCAACGGTCAGATTTCTATCACTTGGATAAAATCCTACATCCTTGGAGGTTAGCTCAAAATATTAAATTGGATATATATATATATATATATATATATATATATATATATATATATATATATATATATATATATATATATATGCGAACAAGCCTAAATGGTCCCCAGGACTATATGCACCTGAAAACTCACACCCCAGAAATGACTCGAACCCATACTGCCAAGAGCAACGCAACTGGTATGTACAGGGACGCCTTAATCCACTCGACCATCACGACCGGACATAAGGAAGTGATAGCCGAGGCTATTTGAACCACTTCCCCGTCGGCACTCGGATGGTAATCTTGGGCATAGCATTTTATCAAATCACCTCATTTTTTGGGGCAACACGTGAGGAACACAATTGCGAACAAGCCTGAATGGTCCCCAGGACTATATGCAACTGAAAACTCACACCCCAGAAGTGACTCGAACCCATACTGCTAGGAGCAACGCAACTGGTATGTACAGGGACGCCTTAATCCGCTCGACCATCACAACCGGTCATAGGGAAGTGATAGCCGAGGCTATTTGAACCACTTCCCCACCGGCACTCGGATGGTAATCTTGGGCATAGCATTTTATCAAATCACCTCATTTTTTGGGGCAACACGTGAGGAACACAAATGCGAACAAGCCTGAATGGTCCCCAGGACTATATGCAACTGAAAACTCACACCCCAGAAGTGACTCGAACCCATACTGCCAGGAGCAAGCAACTGGTATGTATAAAGACGCCTTAATCCGCTCGACCATCACGACCGGACATAAGGAAGTGATAGCCGAGGCTATTTGAACCACTTCCCCGCCGGCACTCGGATGGTAATCTTGGGCATATCATTCTCTATATTTCTTATGTTTCTTTTCACTGTCGATGGTAATTGAAATATCAGTTCTCCAAAATTCATTTTTATTTCTAGTCTGACGCGACGCTAGAACGCATTTCGTAATAACTTATTACATTTTCAAAGACTTTAGGTTACACACACACACAACTAACACTGAACAGAGTTTAAACAGGTTTCATTTTATACCTGCATTTCGGTGAGGTGATATGTTACAATAGTTTTGGATGAGGTAAAAACAAATTTTCAACACAAGCCAGAACGGGGTATAAGTTAAAGGGAAGAATGGAAGTAACTGCAGAGGTCCTATTGGCCCATATTTCTTGATGCTTCTATATTGGAGTGGAGTCTTGAAGTGGGTAGAATATAATTGTGCATTAATTGGTTGTTGATTGCTGGTGTTGACTTCTTAATATATAGTGCCTCGCAGATATCAAGCTGCCTGCTATCTCTGTATCTATCGATGATTTCCGTGTTTTTTGTTAAAACTTCTCTGGTGATGGTCTGGTTGTGGGAAGATATTATATGTTCCTTGATAGAGCCCTGTTGCTTATGCATCGTTAATCGCCTGGAAAGAGATGTTGTTGTCTTGCCTATATACTGAGTTCTTTGAGGCTTACAGTCCCCAAGTGGGCATTTGAAGGCATAGACGACATTGGTCTCTTTCAAAGCGTTCTGCTTTGTGCCTGGAGAGTTTCTCATGAGCAGGTTGGCAGTTTTCTTGGTTTTATAGTAAATCGTCAGTTGTATCTTCTGATTTTTGTCTGTAGGGATAACGTTTCTATTAACAATATCTTTCAGGACCCTTTCCTCCGTTTTATGAGCTGTGGAGAAGAAGTTCCTGTAAAATAGTCTAATAGGGGATACAGGTGTTGTGTTAGTTGTTTCTTCAGAGGTTGCATGGCGTTTCACCTTCCTTCTTATGATGTCTTCAACGAAACCATTGGAGAAGCCGTTGTTGACTAAGACCTGCCTTATCCTACAGAGTTCTTCATCGACTTGATTCCATCCTGAGCTGTGGCTGAGAGCACGGTTGACTTAAGCGTTAATAACACTCCTTATGTACCTGTCTGGGCAGTCACTGTTGGCATTGAGGCACATTCCTATGTTTGTTTCCTTAGTGTAGACTGCAGTGTGGAAACCTCCGCTCTTTTCCATGACTGTTAAATCTAGAAAGAGTAGTTTCCCATCCTTCTCCATCTCGTAAGTGAAACGCAACACGGAATTCTGCTCAAATGCCTCCTTCAGCTCCAGCAGATGTCTGACATTAGGTACCTGTGTAAAAATGTCGTCAACATACCTGCAGTATATGGCCGGTTTCAAGTTCATATCGACTAAGACCTTTTGTTCGATGGTACCCATGTAGATGTTCGCAAGCAGGACACCTAGGGGAGAACCCATGGCGACCCCATCTACTTGTTTATACATGTGCCCATCCGAGCTCAAGAAGGGTGCCTCTTTAGTACAAGCTTGGAGTAGTTTCCTTAGAATGTTTTCTGGTATGTCAAGAGGAGTACAGGCCGAATCACGATACACTTTGTCCGCTATCATCCCGATTGTTACATCCACAAGTACGGTGGTAAACAGTGATTCTACGTCCAACGAGGCTCTTATCCCTGTGGTCCGTGTTCCCCTCAGTAAGTCAACAAATTCCTTTGGAGACTTCAGGCTGAAGGCGCAAGGGACGTAAGGAGTCAGCAAGCCATTGAGTCACTTCGCCAGTCTGTACGTAGGTGTGGGTATCTGGCTGATGATTGGCCAAAGTGGGTTTCCGGGCTTGTGTGTCTTGAAATTTCCATATGCATATCCAGGTTTGTATTGTCCAATAATATTTGGCAGGTGGAGTCCGGATTTCTTGTCTTTCACAGTTTCAATCAATTTGTTGACCTTTGCTTTCAATTCGGCTGTAGTGTCCTTCGTTACCCTTTGGAATTTAGTTTGGTCAGAGAGTATGAGGTTCATTTTCGCCAGTTATTCGTCTTTTTTTAAGAATGACGTATATTGGCGACTTGTCACCTCTCCTGACAACTATCTCCTTGTTCTCACGAACGCTCTTAGCTGCCGGTTTGAGCTCAGGGGACAGTATGGTGCTTCTGTAGTTGCTTCGGTTCTTTCCTCCTTCTGCGATAAGTTCTGCTTGTAAGGTGTCCTTAGTGGTGATCTTTTTTTTGTGTCTCGAAGTCGAATATGTTGTCCAACAGGATTTCCAACTCCACTTTCTGGGCCATCTCACATGGTTTGGACATAACGTGACAGTTTATACCCAGATTAAGGAGAGTGACTTGGTCCTCAGTGAGGTTGATTCCTGCAAGGTTCAGGAAGCCGTCTCTCGGTCGTGGAATTGCCATGGGTCCTCCATATAATGTTGTTAGTTTCTTGATTATCCTTGTTTCGGTGCTGAGGTGATGTCGGTCTGTGAGGATGTCGAGGTGTTGCTCGATGCGAGTATGGAGACTTTCGTCGATGCTGCTGTTTCTCCATTGGTTTGTAGCATGAAGTAGTTGCGTTTTGTTGTCTTTGATTTCATTTTCTGCCTTATGTATCAGATTACGAATCAGATCTTGGCGATATTTTATCGTGAATATCGTATAAAATATGTATATATATATATATATATATATATATATATATATATATATATATATATATATATATATATATATATATATATATATATATATATATATATATATATATATATATATATATATATATTTTGGTAGCAATCTTTCCTGTAGACATATATTATTAAATATGACCCAAAAAGTAAGATTAATAATTCTAACATGAATTTTCTCGATCTTTCTTATGTTTCTTTTCACTGTTGATGGTAAATGAAAAATCAATTCTCCAAAATTCATTTTTATTTCTAGTCTGACGCGACACTTAAGCGCGTTTCGTAAAACTTATTACATTTTAAAGACTTTAGTTTACACACACACAACTATAAGTGAGCAGTGTTGGCTCTTTTATACCTGCATTTGGGTATAAAAGAAAATAAAAAGTCTTTGAAAATGTAATAAGTTTTACGAAACGTGCTCAAGTGTCGCGTCAGACTAGAAATAGAAATAAATTTTGGAGAATTGATTTTTCATTTACCATCAAGAATGAAAAGAAATATAAGAAAGATCGAGAAAATCGTGTTAGAATTATTAATCTTACTTTTTCGGTCATATTTAATAATATATATATATATAT
>WNGS01158477.1:46365-60775 GCA_020271785.1 Procambarus virginalis
TGCCCATACTTTTAATCTAGTCGTCAAATTTAATCAAGTGTTTACTATATGTATTTCCAGGTCTATATTTCTTTGACCTCTTACTTAGGTCAGGCCTGGCAGAATAACTCCCAGGGAAGACTCGTTTTTTCAGCTACGTGGGATCATAACACCTGACATAACCACCTAGGCGTATGAGCGATTGTACTACTGTATATTCTCGGGGTCCTCTACATATCATGAACCCTGACCAGTTTAATTTCACCTGTGTGATTGGTTTTAATTTAAGTGCCTCTGCCGCTTTCTGGTAATGAAAGTTTTCTGGGTCCCTAGTCGAATAGGCCACGAATGGTGATCTTGGTCCCTTTATCTTGACTTGAGTTGGGCAGTGGACAATATTGCATTAACTTGACATGCTGGTTATTGTATGATGTAAACTTCTCACACCTTGCAACACTGAACTTGTTTGAGATTTCTATCTCTTACCTTGTGTTTTGTATAATTTTATTTAATAAATTAGCACAGTGCAGCATGATGCTGTCCCCTTCTACACCTATTGCTGTGTTCAGTGGGGTCTTACAGCTTTTAGTATTATGGTTTTGAGACACTGGTACCTTGTTTAACTGTTTTGAGTCGTCTGACTCGGATGTCTCTACTAGGATACCTTGAGGATACCTTGAGGTGCTTCCGGGGCTTATCGTCCCCGCGGCCCGGTCATCGACCAGGCCTCCTGGTTGCTGGACTGATCAACCAGGCTGTTGGACGCGGCTGCTCGCAGCCTGACGTATGAGTCACAGCCTGGTTGATCAGGTATCCTTTGGAGGTGCTTATCCAGTTCTCTCTTGAACACTGTGAGGGTTTGCCAGTTATGTCCCTTATGTGTAGTGGAAGCGTGTTGAACAGTCTCGGGCCTCTGATGTTGATAGAGTTCTCTCTCAGAGTACCAGTTGCACCTCTGCTTTTCAACGGGGGTATTCTGCACATCCTGCCATGTCTTCTGGTCTCATGTGATGTTATTTCTGTGTGCAGGTTTGGGACCAGCCCCTCTAATATTTTCCACGTGTAAATTATTATGTATCTCTCCCGCCTGCGCTCAAGGGAATACAGATTTAGGCTCTTTAGTCGGTCCCAATAGTTTAGATGTTTTACCGAGTGGATTCTAGCAGTAAAGGATCTCTGCACGCTCTCCAGGTCAGCAATTTCACCCGCAGTGAAAGGGGCTGTCATTGTGCAGCAGTACTCCACTCTAGAGAGCACAAGCGTTTTGAAAAGTGTCATCATCGGTATAGCATCTCTAGTGTGAAAAGTTCTTGTTATCCAACCTGTCATTTTTCTTGCAGTTGTGACGGCTACTTTATTGTGTTCTTTAAAGGTAAGGTCTTCCGACATGAGTACACCCAGATCCTTTACATTGCCTTTTCGTTCTATGTTATGATTTGCCTGAGTTTTGTACGTGGTTTCAGTTTTATATTTTCATTTTTTCCATAGCGCATGAGCTGGAACTTGTCTTCGTTAAACACCATATTATTTTCTGTAGCCCATAGAAAGACCTGATCTACATCTGACTGGAGGTTCGCCGTGTCCTCTATGTTGCCTACTCTCATGAAGATCCTAGTGTCATCTGCAAAGGATGATACAGTGCTATAGGTTGTGTTCTTGTCTATGTCCGATATAAGGATGAGAAAAAGTACTGGAGCAAGCACAGTACCCTGGGGGACTGAGCTCTTAACGGTTGACGGTTGGATTTTATTTTGTTGACTATTACACATTGGGTTCTGTTGGTCAGGAAATTGTAGATCCATCTGCCTACTTTTCCGGTAATTCCTTTTGAGCGCATTTTATGGGCAATAACACCATGGTCACATTTATCAAAAGCTTTTGCAAAATCTGTGTAAATTACATCAGCGTTTTGTTTGTCTTCCATAGCATCTAATGCCATATCATAGTGGTCCAGCAACTGCGACAGGCAAGAGCGCCCTGTTCTGAAACCATGTTGTCCGGGGTTATGGAGATGCTGTGATTCCATGTATTTTGTGATCTTACTTCTTAGCACTCTCTCAAAAATTTTATGATGTGCGATGTTAGTGCTATCGGTCTGTAATTTTTTGCCTCTGCCTTATTTCCTCCTTTATGAAGTGGTGCTATCTCTGCTGTTTTTAGTATATCAGGAATAACGCCAGTATCTAGGCTTTGTCTCCACAGAATGTGAAGGGCCTGCGATAGTGGTTTTTTACAGTTCTTGATGAATATGGAGTTCCAAGAATCCGGGCCTGGTGCGGAGTGCATAGGCATACTGTTCATGGCTTCTTCAAAATCCAGTGGGGATAGGGTGACGTCTGATATATGATTTGATGTTGGTATCATATCCATGAAAAATTCATTTGGGTTATCGATCTTTAGTGCGTTTAATGGCTCGCTAAAGACAGAGTCGTATTGCTTCCTCAGTAGCTCGCTCATTTCTTTGTTGTCATCGGTGAAAGTTCCATCTTCCTTTCGCAGGGGCCCGATACTAGATGTGGTTTTTGATCTTGATTTTGCATAGGAGAAAAAATATTTCGGGTTTCTCTCTATTTCACTGATGGCCTTTTGCTCTCTTTCCCTCTCCTGCGTTTTGTATGATTCTTGTAGCTTGAGTTCAATTTTTCCTATTTCGCTACCTAACCTTCTTCGCCGTTCCTGAGATAGGGTGCGACTCTCAAGTTGTACCGCGATTCGTTTTCTTCGCCTATATAGGGAACGACGTTCTCGTTCCAATCTGCATCTCTTCCTCTTTTTTCTTAGGGGATGCGGTTTGTACATATTTCTAGTGCTACTGAGCTTATTTTTTCCAGGCACTGGTTCAGGTTCGCATTTCCTAGCTGTTCTTCCCAGTTTATTTCTGTGAAGTCCTGGTTTATTTGCTCCCAGTTTATCTGTTTATTATTGAAGTTGAATTTGCTGAAATCTCCTCCACCGGGAATGTGGACTGGTTTTGAAGGTCTATTCCCCATGGTTGTCATAACTTCAATTAAGTTGTGATCTGAGTAACAGGTATTTGTAATCATTATGTTCCTGATCAATTCATCATTATTAGTGAAAATGAGGTCCAGCGTGTTCTCCTTCCTGGTTGGTTCTACTATTTGCTGGTTTAAGGCAAACCTGTCGCACATCCGTAGCAGGTCATTTGCATGTGCCTGTTCATTAAGGCTACTTCCTGGTATTCTTTCTGATATTACTGTATTAGCCAGGTGCTTCCATTTCAGGTGCCGTAGGTTGAAGTCTACGGATAATTTATACCTTAACTGAAACTCCTAAAGTGGCCCAGTCGTTAGGTAATAAGGGTACTAATAATCAATGCAATACTAACAGGTCCAACACTGATTTATCAGTGAGACCTAAGAGTACTATAAGTACTCCCAAGAGCCCAATAAGTGCACCCAAGAACCCAATAACTACTCCCAAGAGTACAACAAGTACTCACAAAAAATAAAGTAAAAAATACATGCAAACAACAAAGGCTTCAAAACAAAGGATAATTTATACATTTATATATAGAATGTTTTTAATGGCAAAACAAACACAACCCCCGGCCTACAGCATGCTTAAGGTTCACCGGTTTAGGTGAAACATTGTCTGCGGGTTTTGAAGCCTTTGTTGTTTGCATGTATTTTTTACTTTATTTTTTGTGAGTACTTGTTGTACTCTTGGGAGTAGTTATTGGGTTCTTGGGTGCACTTATTGGGCTCTTGGGAGTACTTATAGTACTCTTAGGTCTCACTGATAAATCAGTGTTGGACCTGTTAGTATTGCATTGATTATTAGTACCCTTATTACCTAACGACTGGGCCACTTTAGGAGTTTCAGTTAAGGAATTTAATGTGGGTACAATTTCTGTTGATTCAGGGGTGTCATAAAGTGCCTATGCAGGCGATGAGTCACAATAACGTGGCTGAAGTATGTTGACCAATCCACACACTAGAAAATGAAGGGAAGACGACGTTTCGGTCCGTCGTGGACCTTTCTCCAGTCGATTAAGTGCCTAGTTTGCTTGTTTATTATTTACTATAATATGCAAACTTATTAACATATATTGCATTGTCAGGACGGTGTTATTCTGATATGAATATAATTCATTTAGCACTTCGCTAGACAATTTTCTTTGGATGACAATTTTATTCATCCACTCAGCAGCGGGTTGATCCACTTCAATGCTGAAGGATTTTAACAGTGACTCGAGTTTTAAAATAAATGTTTGCAAGGAGTCAACTGACTGATCTGGTTGAGATAAGTCCAATAGTTCATGTACAAGATTTATGATACCTTTCTCATTCTCAGCACTCTCTCTAAAGTGCTGGATAGCTTGATTGATGCTAACACATTCGGCATTACCTCTGGAGGTGCCTGACAGCTGAGTGGACAGCGCTTCGGATTTGTAGTCCTGAGGTTCCGGTTTTGATCCCCAGTGGAGGCGGATACAAATGGGCAAAAAGTTTCTTTCAATCTGATGCCCGTGTTACCTAGCAGTAAATAGTAGTAGGTACCTGGGAGTTAGACAGCTGCTACAGGCTGCTTCCTGTGAATGTGTATCAAAAAGGAGGCCTGGTCTAGGACCGGGCCGCAGTTACGTCAAGAACCGAAATCACTTTAGGATAACCTCAAGATAGGAGACTGGTTTGAGTGATTAAGACTATCACTAACTTGGTTTAAGGCTTCTTGCCTAGCCTCAGTTTCAATTTCAGCTTCAGCTTTTAATATAACTTCAGCTTTCAGTTTAGCTTCAGCTTTAATTTCAGCTGCAGCTGCATCTTTATCCCTTGTTTCAGCTTCACTTGTTTCTCCAGATTCTTCTGAGAAGCTTGTCAATTCAGTAGCCTCATGGATTGAATTATCAGAATCCATGGAATATATGGATATAATATCTGAAAACTCTTAATATTCTGTTAATGAGTCATTGGATGAAATTGTATTAGAGGAGACTGTAGAAAAAGAATTATTGAAGTTAAACTTAAATAATTGAAGTTTAACTTCAATTATTGATCCTGTGTAAGGGTGAGACCTGATTAGATGAATAACCTCATCTTGAGGTAGGTCATTTATTTCGTCTGATGGGCTTGTTGCTTGATGTAGTATGGGTATGTTCTATGGGTATGTTCTAATCCAGCAGGAAAATTTTCTGTTGCAAGCATCTTATTATAGTAATTTAATCTGGCCTGAATTTTGTCTTCATAGTTGACTACGTCAGATATGATTAGATCTATTTCGTCTAGGTCAGTATTACTGACTTGGAGTGCACCTCTGTACAACACAATAAATTCTTGTACCTGTTTGAATTTCTGGTTAGCTATTGTTGCTGAGAATTCCAAGGAAATGATATCAACTGGAGCTACTTCTACCCAGCCGTCACATTTGTTGATAAGCCTTGTCAAGTGACTTTGAAGGCATTTCAAAATTCTTCCAGTTTTTTCTGGTGTAGCCATGTTGGTTATGGGTTGAAGCCTTATAGGGCTTATATTGCTAATTATAGACAGCTATGATACTTGCTCATATATGTGGAGCAGGTACGGTTATTAATATCCTAATATTTGATTTCTTGGTTAGGATGATTGTAATTTACCTCATATTGAGGTTAGCTTACCTACCTAATGGTAAATAGCTATGATTTGAGTGATTCTTTAATACCACTACGGTTGCACGTCCAGTTAGCTCTTCTTTATCGCTCAGTTGGTATAGTGACACCTAATAACACTCAAAGATGTACAGCAACTATGTAATAAAATATAAGTACACAATTGTGTGAAATAATAAATTCACCCTACTTAAGGTTTGCACAGCATTAAATAGTAATGAACAGTATTGTCTAACCCAGTACTAGTTAGAAATCCACTGAACTGTGCAAAGCGCCTGCAGGTCCTCGATGGGGGGTGGGGTTGCACAACGCGCCTCCGGGTATTTTTAGTTTTAGGTATGATTCAACACTCCCACAGCTACATGGGGTTCACATCAGTTTCTTTAAGACTCTTGTAAATAGGTCTATTTAAAAAATAAATAAATAAGTGCCAAATAAAAAAATAAATAGGTGCCATTTAAAAAAATCGTCGGAAACATTCCCGTGTGTGCGAGCCTCAGTACTGAGTGAGCAACCAAAGCTGGCGCACGCAGCATGAGCTCACAGCACTGCTGTTAAGCTTGTTACCACAGCATCGCTTAATAATGTAAAAAAAATATATATAACTGGTATTATTTAGCCATGATGGTATTACAGAAAAGCCTGAGTGTGATAATGACTGTGTACAATGTTCAAATATCAGTGAATCAATGCTGTTGAGCGCTAGCCACAGCACCATAGCATTATTTCGTCCATCTAGGAATCTTCAAACGACTTCATATGTTACTTTACAAAATAAACTTGTGGTCATTTATTCATTTACAGGATTTAGTGACCAGAATTGTTATGATAATTAGCGCTGTGCGTAGAATTGTGGGAGGAGAAAGTTTGGTGAGTGAGGGAGGGAGATAGCGTCACTGTGTGTAGCAACCACTCTTGTTTTGCTGACAATACTAGCTTAGTGATTTGCTATGGTGAACACACATATACATGGGTATATACAATGTGTGTATATACCCTTGTACATATGTGCGTAGCATTGTGGGAGGAGGAATTTTGGTGAGAGAAGATCGAGGTAGCATCACTGTGTGTGTGGCAGCCACTCTTGTTTTGCACACCATACTTGCCTAATGGTTCGCTATGGTGAACACACATGTACATGGGTAAACAATGTGTGTATATACCCTTGTAAATATGTGCATAGTATTGTGGGAGGAGGAATTTTGGTGGGGGAGGGAGAAGATCGAGGTAGCGTCACTGTGTGTGGCAACCACTCTTGTTATGCACATCATACTAGCCTAATGGTTTGCTATGGTGAACACATATATACATGGGTAAATACAATGTGTGTATATAGTGTAATAACAGCAACAGGAGTTTGGTGGGAGAAGCCTTTTTGGTGAGGGAGGTGGCGACACCCATAGCATCGTCTGCTGGCTGCTGTGTGATTTCTCATGCAGTGTACTCACCTAATTGTACTCACCTAATTGTGCTTGCGGGGGTTGAGCTCTGGCTCTTTGGTCCCGCCTCTCAACTGTCAATCAATTGGTGTACAGATTCCTGAGCCTACTGGGCTCTATCATATCTACATTTGAAACTGTGTATGGAGTCAGCCTCCACCACATCACTGCCTAGTGCATTCCATTTACTAACTACTCTCACACTGAAAAAGTTCTTTCTAATGTCTCTGTGGCTCATTTGGGTACTCAGCTTCCACCTGTGTCCCCTTGTTCGCGTCCCTCCAGTGTTGAATTGTTCATCCTTGTTTACCCGGTCGATTCCCCTGAGGATTTTGTAGGTTGTGATCATGTCCCCCCTTACTCTTCTGTCTTCCAGTGTCGTAAGGTGCATTTCCCGCAGCCTTTCCTCATAACTCATGCCTCTTAGTTCTGGGACTAGTCTAGTAGCATACCTTTGGACTTTTTCCAGCTTCGTCTTGTGCTTGACAAGGTACGGGCTCCATGCTGGGGCCGCATACTCCAGGACTGGTCTTACATATGTTGTGTACACGATTCTGAATGATTCCTTACACAGGTTCCTGAACGCCATTCTGATGTTAGCCAGCCTCGCATATGCCGCAGACGTTATTCTCTTTATGTGGGATTCAGGAGACAGGTTTGGTGTGATATCAACTTCTAGACCTTTCTCGCTGTCTGTTTCATTAAGTACTTCATCTCCTATTCTGTATCCTGTGTCTGGCCTCCTGTTTCCACTGCCTAGTTTCATTACTTTGCATTTACTCGGGTTGAACTTCAACAGCCATTTGTTGGACCATTCACTCAGTCTGTCTAGGTCATCTTGTAGCCTCCTACTATCATCCTCTGTTTCAATCCTCCTCATAATTTTTGCATCGTCGGCAAACATTGAGAGGAACGAATCTATACCCTCTGGGAGATCATTTACATATACCAGAAACAGTATAGGTCCAAGGACTGACCCCTGCGGGACTCCACTTGTAACGTCTCGCCAATCTGAGACTTCACCCCTCACACAGACTCGTTGTCTCCTGTTGCTTAGGTACTCCTCTATCCACCGGAGTACCTTCCCTTTCACTCCAGCCTGCATCTCCAACTTTTTCACTAGCCTCTTGTGTGTCACTGTATCAAAGGCTTTCTGACAATCCAAAAATATGCAGTCTGCCCACCCTTCTCTTTCTTGCCTTATTTTTGTTGCCTGGTCGTAGAATTCAAGTAACCCTGTGAGGCAGGACCTGCCATCCCTGAACCCATGTTGATGCTGTGTTACAAAATTCCTTCGCTCCAGATGCTCCACTAGTTTTTTTTCGCACAATCTTCTCCATCAGCTTGCATGGTATGCAGGTTAGGGACACAGGCCTGTAGTTCAGTGCCTCCTGTCTATCCCCTTTCTTGTATATCGGGACTACGTTGGCTGCTTTCCAAATATCTGGCAGTTCCCCTGTTGCCAGTGATTTGTTATACACTATGGAGAGTGGTAGGTACAGTTCTCCTGCTCCTTCCTTTAGAACCCAAAGGGAGATTCCATCTGGGCCTATAGCCTTTGTCACATCCAACTCTACTAAACACTTCCTTACTTCCCTGCTGGTAATCTCAAACTCTTCCAGTGGTTCCTGGTTAGCTATTCCCACACGTACCTCTGGAATTTCTCCTTGCTCTAAGGTGAAGACCTCCTGGAATTTCTTATTCAATTCCTCACACACTTCCTTGTCATTTGTAGTGAATCCTTCTGCCCCTATCCTTAATTTCATAACCTGTTCCTTTACTGTTGTTTTTCTCCTGATGTGGCTATGCAACAATTTAGGCTGAGTCTTTGCCTTGCTTGCGATGTCATTTTCGTATTGTCTTTCTGCCTCTCTTCTCATCCTGACATATTCATTCCTGGCATTCTGGTATCTTTCTCTGCTCTCCAGTGTCCTGTTATTCCTATAGTTTCTCCATGCCCTTTTACTTTGCTGCTCAGTTAGCCTACATCTCTGATTAAACCATGGGTTTCTCATTTTCATTTCACTGTTTTCCTTTTGGACTGGGACAACCTTGTTTGCTGCGTCCTTGCACTTCTGTGTGATGTAATCCATCATATCTTGGGCCGTCTTTCCCCTGAGCTCTGTTTCCCATTCTATATCTGTTAGGAATTTTCTTATCCCCTCATAGTTTCCCTTTCGGTATGCTAACCTTTTGGTTTCAGTATCCCTCCTCGAGTTCAATAACCCTTCTTCAATCAAGTACTCAAACACCAGTACACTGTGGTCGCACATTCCTACTGGGTCCTGTCGCGGTCGTGGTGGATTGGTGATGTTACTGCTGATGGACCACCCAACCCACAACTCGACAAATGCTTATATTTCACTAGGAGATCACACTAGGCACTTCTGGCTCTTGGAGAGGGGCTCAACGTCACACGTTTAGGGGATGCGGCTCCAACACGCAGCCTCGTTGTCACGTGCACACACCCACTCGAGCCGCTGTGACTCCCCACTCTCTCCTTATGGGATATGATCTCCTCAATCCCCTTTGACTCACTAGATTTCCGTCTTACCCTGTCCACAGCAGTGGTTCCTTTCTCTCTCTCTCTCTCCTTCTGTACTATTTCCTGGGAAGCCTCACTAGGACAAGGGCAAACACCAGCAAATTTGAATACATTTACTGGACGAAGCACATACACAATACACACACATATAATAATAATAATGAATCCTATACTCTACACTATTACATTCAGGTTGCACTCCAACACCATCAGAACTCTTATCATCAACTTGTTAGGTGGTATCCTATCTCTTGGTATTACCTAATATTATCAACCTCCTCAAGTAGATTAAGTCGTACAATATAATGTTACACTACCAGCAAGAGAATGTACACATATATATACCAATAAACATGTACAAGGCAAATCAGCATATGAATGCAATAACATACATATATGTATCGGCATAAATGATCCGTGCCACTCAACGAATCAATCGATCAGTCTTAGAATACATATATACATCTGTAGGTACTCCTGCCTACGACTGTAACTCTCAACTTCAGTATAAACACTTTGTGGTACAAAAATGGCAAACGATCACTTACCTCTCACTGCGTCTTGCACGCTAATGACAAACACTCTATCGCCTCCCTACAAGTAATCATTTAGAACTATTTCACTACCCTGATAACTTCAGGTTCTTCCAGGCTTAATCACCAGGATCCTCTGCAGCTCCTCCAAGCTGCTACCATGAAGTTTCCTTGAACAATTATGGTGCTTCTCTACTCCTACTAGGGTCCTCTACAGCTCTCCTGGCTGCTGCACCCTAAAGTTTCCTCAAACAACTGCTGTGCTTCACCACCTATACAGAAGCACGTGACACTCCTCCTCACTGCTTCTCCTCACAACTCAAGGTCCTCTCCTCCACTGCCTTGGAGTCTCACCAACTACTCCTTCTGTGCTGGCTTCGAAGTTCTCAGCAACTTCTTCCCCAAAGACAAACCTGCAACCCATTTGCACTCCAATAAAATGTTTCCCCTTTAACACATAAACAAAATTAATCACACAATATCTTTGCCTCCAACCTCTATCTGTCTTCTACATATAGTGAGAGTGGACTCCCCCGTTGGGGCGGGTCCATGCTCCCGGGCGGTCCTCCACACACTGTGAGGGTCCTCCGCCGCCCCTCACTCAGTCGCCCATCAGCGCCCAGAGGAGATGGACGTCGCTCCGCGCTCCTCCCACTCTACTCTCTTATTTCAGGCTTTCTGCCTTACCAAAACATGTTTAGCTTAAGGGGGCGTTTGAATCCCATATTAAAATTTGTTCAATGTCAACCAATATTATTTGACTAGTTGTATATGAAAAGGGCTGAAATTGGCCCAAGTTTCAGTACTGCAGCGTAAATAGAAAGAGAGTTTTTTTTTTCAACGTTTTTTACACATTTTCAAGTCGACACTTCTTCACACACGTTTCAGATATAATTATTCTGTGACCCTTTTCTGACACATTAGCATATAATAAAGGATTGCAAGTAAAAGAATTTCCAAAACATCTTTAGTTTTCCTAATACAAATGTTCAAAGTTCCCCCAAAAAAATTATGCAAATATGGCATGTTTATTGCTATTATAAAATCAATAAATGAACTTAGAGAAACATGAATACTTGCACATGTAGATACATGCCCTCCATTATATACTATGTAAGTTTCATGTAAATTGAATAAAAAATGAAAAAGTTTTGTAAACGTTTGTGTCAATTCTCAAACAGTCTCCGTGGTGTAGTGGTAAGACACTCGCCTGGCGTTCCGCGAGCGCTATGTCATGGGTTCGTATCCTGGCCGGGGAGGATTTACTGGGCGCAATTCCTTAACTGTAGCCTCTGTTTAACGCAACAGTAAAATGTGTACTTGGATGAAAAAACGATTCTTCGCGGCAGGGGATCGTATTCCAGGGACCTGCCCGAAACGCTACGCGTACTAGTGGCTGTACAAGAATGTAACAACTCTTGTATATATCTCAAAAAAAAAAAAAAAATGAAATAAAAAACAGAAATTAATAAAGATCATAAGGCTGAGATCATAACAGTCCTCAAAACCGATTTTTCTTATGTCGGAGTCGTTCAGAGTGAAGACTAGGTCGAGTCTCGCTGGTTTGTCATTGCCTCTCATCCTTGTGGGCTCTCCGACATGCTGGGTTAAAAAGTTTCTTGTCACCACCTCCAATAGTTTGGCTCTCTACGTATCCTCGCCTCCATGCGGTTCATTGTTCTCCCAGTCAATCCTTCCGTGTATAGTGGCCACTATGCTGTTTGGACACAATACCAGCTTACTTGCAGAGTTATGGTGAATAAAATATGTAGATACGTATAAATAACGTGTGTAAATCTATATAAATAAAAATGGAAATGTTCGTTTGTTCAAAATCTCTAATTTCCGAAAGTTCATCACCGATTGCTTTGACATTTTCACACAACGTTCCATTCGCATCCAAGCGGGGTTTTATATGCATATTATATAGATGTCACGTTTGTGACGAGAAAAACATGCATTTTTGAAAAACTGTTTTTCATGTAAGGGAAATCTTCGAAACCCCTTTACCGATTGCTTTGAAATTTTGACACAACATTGCATAAAGAATAGGAGCGTCTTTTTATATACTTAATATATAGATGCCATACCTGTGTCAGGTAAAAACATTTTTTTTTTAAACAGCGCCATGTGTTTGACTTAGAGCAACACCGTTGTGATCTCCGAGAATTCTTCACCGATTGCTTTGAAATTTTGACACAACATTCCATTCGAATACGCATATGCTCTTATATACCTACTATATAGATGCCACACCTGTGACAGGTAAAAATGTTTGTTTGAAAAAGAGCGCCATCTGTTGCACGTAAGAGCAACACAGGCTATGCTAAATATGTTATGATTCCATTTCAATGTTTCCAGTTATATTGATAAATATAACTGGAATATATATATTAGTTGTATAAATATAACTATATATATATATATATATATATATATATATATATATATATATATATATATATATATCTATATATATATATATATATATATATATATTATATATATATATATATTGAACATTGTCTTCTGTATTGGCATCGTTATGTTCTGGTCTTGTCCTTATTCTCATGGTGGGTAGAGTAAATAGTTACGTGATTTGAGTGTTCATCGTAGGTTGTTCTATTCTTATGTGAATTGCTTCAAGAATTGTAATCTTCTTGCATCTTGGGTTTTGTCTATTATGCATGTATTTTTGTTCAACATTTCTCTTGTTAGGGTATGTCATGGGCTTGTCTCATGTGATTCCTAGGGGCACCAGATTGAAGATGGCATGTCAAACGCCTCGTCAGCTTGGTCGACGTCATACCTATGTACTTAGATTGAAGGTTACATCCTTCGTGGGGGCAAGTGTACATGTATACAACGCTTGACTGCTGTAGAGGGTTTTCTGTCGGCTTTGGGCTGTTTTTGATAAGGAGTTCAGAAGTCTTCTTGTTTTTGTAGAATATTATAAGGTTTATGTTTATATATATATATATATATTATATATATATATATATATATTATATATATATATATATATATATATATATATATATATATATATATATATATATATATATATATATTATATATTTTATATATATATATATATATATATATATATATATATATATATATATATTATATATATATATATATTATATATATATATTTGTATGTGTGTTCATTATACATAGGATTAGCAGAAAAAACAAACAAATGTATATGGAAATGAACGCAAAAAATGAAAAAAAAATATTTGTGGGAACTCGTGCATGTTGAAGCTGGCAAGCGACTGACTCCGCGAGTCTATGACACAGACGACCACCATATCGTGAAGTCACACGCCATTTTCCGGACCCCATTGCAGCCAAAGTAACCATGGAAAAAAAACTGTAACTGTCTCTATTTTCTGCTTGTTACAACTTGTAATAAAGTTGTTACATGCTTAACATGTTTATGACGTATTAGAACGTTGTTACAACTTGCTATATTGGTTGTTATATTGGTTAGGTGTTAAAACTTGTTCAAACGTTGTACCAACGTCGTAGTTTCGGTGTGTGGCGGGTTTAAGTACAATTTCGACTTTTTGTTATCATATCCATACTCATGGAAGGGTTTTAGACACTCACAAGAGAAAAGATTTTTTCCAGAGAATTTATTTCCTGCGCACACGGCACGGGGGTACCGTATTTGGAAGCCGAGCAGCCCAGTGGATAAGTTGCTAAATAGTTTAGGCTAGAGTTGTACAATTCCAGTCTAAAAATATCTTAGCCCTGTGGGTTGGCATAAAATATGATAAATGATGTGCAATATTAGTATACATATGGTGTTATGTTTTTTTGGATTTTTTGTAGTTTTTGATATACAGAATATACACTTGTAGGAAATACGTGTATATGAAATTTAACTACATACAGTTAATGTTTTCTCTCTGGCCACAATCTTCTGTGAAGATCAATATCATTGATTATTTACTAGTCACATATGCCCTAGACTCCCGTGACTGATATTCACGAAATAGTCTGGCAAAATGATTGTGGGTGGTATTACCACCAAGAAAATAATGGTTTTATGGTGTGACCAATTTAATGTAGTTATTAACACAAGATTATTAACTGTGAGCAGTTGCTCTAGGCGACCTAGTTATCCTCAGCTCTGTGTGAGGTATAGATCAAATATTGTGGGTAATTAACTATAGCCCACTAAAACCAGATGTAGACATTGGCTTTATTCTGGTAAATTAATAATAGGAATAATGGGGTTAGGCTATAATATATGTGTCGCAGTTTGCTGACAATCGTAACTAATAGTGATATATAGC
>WNGS01158477.1:61775-77591 GCA_020271785.1 Procambarus virginalis
ATATATATATATATATATATATATATATATATATATATATATATATATATATATATATATTATAACCTAAAAGGGGTACCACCTCTGGTGCAATGTAGGGACCCATAGCCTCGGCGAAGAAAATAAAGAGTACTCAGAGAAGACCTTGTGGATCATCTCTGAACACTTTGATGTTTTCTTCTCCTACCACCCCTATTCTTTTGGTAAGTGTGTATATTTATCTAACTTTATTTGAAAATGTCATTACACAAAATAAATTACAATATTGATTACATGCACATGCAGATGCAGGTACAAGGCTGCTTGACACAAGTTGAATAGCTCTTCCAGCTCCTCAGATGGCGGGCAGGAACCATGGATGCAGTGAGCATTTCCTCTCTGGATTGCCACTCTAAGGCGCTGAAAAAGTAAACTGACAGCTCTAGGGTCTCTAGTTGTTTCGATTAGCTTAGATCCCAACTCCTTCAAAAAGCTAGCAGCACTTTTACCCCAGGCACCAAGTGTCTCTGAGGCAATAGGGACAAAATTGTAGTAGGGGGAGATAATCACGAAAAAATTCGGGAAAAAATCGTAAAATTTAGATTTTTTTTTAAAATACTACGTAGTTCTGGCAACACTGTGGTGCAATCCCAATAATATTATGATATAAATTGATGTATTTATGGTACATTTCCATGCGTAATTGGTCAGAATCCGGTGCCCCGCGGCTGTGGCGCGCAGAAGGTATTGCGTCGTAAGTTCTAAATGTCAAATTTTTCGTAATAACGTCTGAAATAACTCTGTATGTATGAAGATAAAATATACACTCATTGGCAACTGTCTCCTCCTAGTGGGGGTTGACTGAGGTAGAAGCCAGCAGTCATATGGTGTGTCCTGTTGAGTGAGGACCTTCTGTCGACGCGCTCTCTATTCTCGCTCCTGAATATTGCATTTCTTGAGTTTACTGCACAATGACATGTAAGAGGAAGAGTCACAAGATTAGAGCAGCAAATCTGGCACTCGCTCGCCGTCTTTATCAGGAAAAAAAGCCGCTTTAACGCAAAGACGAGTAGTATCCAGTGAAACCAACGACGCACCACCAAGCCGAGACAAGCTCCTGAGGAAGGTGATCCCAGCTATGGGACAGTGTCTTACTGTCCCATAGCCCATTGCAGTGCCACCTTGAGGACCCGAAATTCAGACCAATTATAATAGGTTAGTATGTTTTAGTGTTATAATTGGATGTTTTTTAATAAATAATTGTAATATATATGGGCAGGCATATATATATATATATATATATATATATATATATATATATATATATATATATATATATATATATATATATATATATATATATATATATATATATATATATATATATATATATATATATTAGGGGTACCACCTCTCGTGCAATTGCAGGGACCCACATCCTCGAAGAAGAAAACAAAGAGCATTCAGAGAAGATCTTGTGGATTCTCACTGAATACTTTATTCTTTTCTTCTCCTACCACCCCCAATATTTTTTTATATGTTTTGTTTTATTTTATTGCAATGCTACAGTTTACAGAGAACACACACACACACACAAATATATAACAATTAAACAATCAGCGTTCGAAGACCTCGTCCAGCTCCTCGGAGGTTGGGTGCGTACCCAGGATACAGCTCGCATTTCCCTTCTGAACTGCGACACTGAGGCGCTGGAACAAGAAACTGGCTGCTCGTGGGTCTCTAGTTTTCCCAATGAGTTCCTCACCAACCTCCTTTAAAAACTTGAGTGCACATTTACCCCAGGCGCCCAGAGTCTCAGAGCCTATCGGCACGAACCTGTAACAACGTTCTAGGCCTCTATACTTGTGTATTTTCTGGGTCTCCCTGAAGGTGGCTGCCCCACCTCCCTCCGCTGAGCTGTAACGTAAATAGGTATCAGCCAATGTAGATGCACAGGTGTAATCCCATACGACCTGTTTACCTTCCCTCCATGGCTGCAAGGTGACTCCATCTGGGCGTTTTTGGCTGTTGTCAGGTCTGCACAACTGGGGTTCCCTTTGTGCTGGACACCCAGCTGTAGCCAAACTTCTCTTGATGATGTCATTGACTGTCTCGTGTCTGGCAATCTTTCCCTGTGTCTTACGACAGATGAGACCATGGCTGCCGTATTGGTCTGCCGGTGCCTGGCCGCAAATACACCGGTGCTCGGTGGAGATAGGGGCGGCAAGGCGCAGAGCAACACCAATACTTAGGGCTCGATGGTCCAGGCGGGTGCCCAAGGCAGAATTAGGGACTGCCAACAGGAAGTCCCCAGCATGGGGGGCTTTCACAGCTAGGAGACACGCCCTGTCCTTCTGAGAAGCTACGTCCAGCAATGCTTTGGCGATGTTCTCCACTATGGGGCTATCCCATTTGGCCTGTTTACCGTCGTTTGGACAAGTTGGTCGGGTGTGTGAATTGGCGAGTGTGTCCCACTGACCAGCTCCTTCCACAAATTTGGGATCACGAATCCCAATGGAGTTCCATAGGTATTCTGGTAGTATTTCCTTCACTAGTTCACTTGTAGCACTGGTCGAGGATAAGAATGCTGGCAATACTAACTGTGTCGCCTTGCGAATACCTATACCACCGAGTCTAACTGGGAGCGTTCCTTGGTCTCACTGGTCATCTTGCAGGGAGAGATTTAACACTTTCATAGTTATTGTCTTTAGGAGTGAGTCATATTCTGTTAATTTTGGGCTGTCAAAGGAAGGAGCACACCTGAGGAAATAGGTAAGTCTGGGCAAGGCCAGGCACCTTGTAAGAAGGTACAAAGCATCGTGAGCATCCAAAGCCCCTATTCGCGCCTCCATCCTCCTCAGGTCTTTAAGCTTTTCTTCGAGGACTACCTCAATGGCGTTCGAGCCCAGAGGTGCCCCTAGTAGCACACTGTCGGTGGGAGCGATCACTTGGGCTCCTGGCAATAAGATTTGTACTGCATCTATGATTGGTTGGCTGGACGAGATGATTTCACACTTTGATGGATTTAGTGTAAGGCCTAACTCCTCTCCCCTAGACTTCACTAGCTGAAGATCTCCTAGCAGGGATTCCTGTGTCCCTGCCAGGGTGCCATCGTCCAGGAACCAGATGTTGAATTCGCTGGACAACCTGCTTGTGACCTCCTTAGCTGCCATGCAGAAAAGAAAAGGGGCAAGTGGGTCTCCCTGCTGGACACCTTCTGCGGAAACAACTTCATGCTCCCCAAACAACAGTGTCGATTCCCTACTGTACCCTGCTGAAACGAAAGGAAGTAGACAAGGAAAGCTGGTTCGAACTGCTTCCAGTACCACATCCCTTTTTACCTGGTTGAAAGCATTTTTAAAGTCTGATTTAATTAATGCCTTTTTTTCTGGGAGGTCCTTGACATAGGCTCGTGCTGCATGAGCTGCTGCTTCACAGCCATGGGGGACACCAAAACCTAGTTGATGGGGTCGAAGCATCGTTGCAGCATCTATGCTGATTTTTCTGACAGCTGCCCTAGCAACAAGGCGCCGAAGTGTGTTGCCCACGGCAATGGGTCTGACTCCACCATCCTTCTTCTTAAGGGCACAAAGGGATGCTCCGAAGAAGAAGGGTTTTATTGTATCTGGGATCAAGAACTGGTTTTGTCATCTCCTTGAGGTGCTGAGGTCTTACTATATATATATATATATATATATATATATATATATATATATATATATATATATATTGTGACGATAATCTCTTTCAAGAGATTTAGCCTGCTCTTTCCTGCTATCTTCACGTTCCAAACTCGATATTCAACATACGTTCTACAGTAGCTAAAACGTATATCAAGACAGCCACACGCACCTGCACCCCCTCTTCCCCCCTCACTCTCCTCACCGCCAGCTCGTCACCTGCACTACAATTAGCCAACTACCAGTGTGGGTCTGACCGTATTCTCATTGGTTGTTCGGGATCTCGCCACTCCAGCTCTCCACCACTCACGCACGTCGTCAAGTCAACGTTGGAGTCAGGGAGCTGTACCACCTCAGAATATCTTGTGCTCTAAGGCTGTGAACATCTAATTGATATTCCTCGGGTATCAAGTAGCGGTTCTTAGCTTACGCTAATATTCCAACACCATTTTATATATCACTTGTATTTCATTTTTTGTCTTATTGTTAACGTAAGCCATTAAGCCATTTTTATGTTAGTTCTTTTTCACTTGTTATCATTGCACGTTGCCAAACCAAGGAATTGTCTTTATTTAAATTTGTTTTCTAGAGTAATTAAATTTCATTGTTTATCTTTTGTGTTTTGTATGTCTTCCCTTACCTTACCACAGACTATCAGGCAAGCAGTCATTCTTTTTTTTTGGTTATATGTGGCCAGGCATTGACACCTTCCATTGGAGGACTGCCGAACACCATACTCCACTACTTTATCATCACATACTTGGGGGCCTGTCCTAGGAGCTTCACTCAGGTATTGATAATTGTGGTAAGCGTACTTGGCTTTAATTCCCTTGCTTTCAATATTTTCACTAATCACTTTTATTATTCATATGGTGCTGTGTGTATTGTGCATTCCGGGAGTAGCATATGGTGAGTGTGAGACAACTTTGGATTACGTGGTGACTGTAGGCCGCAGTCATATCTTAATTGGTCGTCTCTCCCTCCGTTTTATTACCCGTGTTTAACACCTTTTGTCCCTCAGATATTTTTCATATTTTCGGCAGATTATCATATAGGTACCCTGGTACTGTGGTCTGTCTCCGGGTCAATAGCACCTAATTTCTGCAATCCGACTCTAGGAGGACAAAGAGGGCCATTGTTCCTCTCGCACGGACTTTTATTGACGAGTTGGGACCTCGCCAATAGTTCTCGTCACCAGTTGACACTCGCACCCCTACTCGTCGGTCAGAAAGATGATATTTACTTAGGTAGGGAATTAGCTTTCTTTTTTCAGAGCACAAAGTTCGCTAATTCTGTAAGTATCATATTAACTTCAGTGGGAAAAACTTGCTTATGTTCTATTGTGACTCGGCAAGGTATGCCTACATTCTTGGACTACCTAATTTACTTTTGAAACCATTTAATGTTTCATTTGTTTTTCGAAACTCGGTTTCAACTAATTAGTAGGATTTTCTTGCCCTTATCCTCCCACAGTGAGTACCGGGTACAAGTTTTCCTGCGACCCTAATTACCCTCTTGACTTAACTTTAATTGTCAACAATTTCACAGGATAGGTACCAGTTGCCACGTTTTCCTGTTTCTGCCATTCACCATATCATCACAGTATATTCGTGTCACATTTATTTGCTATTTTCACCATGTTTCGTATCCAAGCTTTCCAGACAGATCCAGAAGGTGAAATAGGGAACTTACGTCATGCTAAGAGGGTCTAATTGATAACTCTTGCACATGAGTATCACCTGGAAGTTCCCCATGGAGCCAACAAATATGCCATACATAATATGCTTTTGGATCACTTTGTGGAAGAAGGGATTATAGACTCTGATACTCACGAACAATACATTATTTCAGATAAGCATGATTTGACAGCGATGAAGCTCAAACTAGAATTTGCTAAGATCGAGCGGGAGCAACAAAAGGAAGCAGCTGCCATCAGAAAGGAAGAGCAAGAACGAGAGGCAGCCCTGGTGAAAGAAGCTCTACAACTCAAGAAAGAAGAAATCCACCTCAAAGAGTGAGTGGCCACCCTGAGGAAGGAAGAAAGTGAAAGGGAGGCCCTACTCCTCAAAGGACAGCAAGAACGTGAGTTGGCCCTATTCAGAGAGCGTGAAAAGTACAACTTGAAACAAGACGACGACAACTAGAGATGCAACGCGAGCATGAAAAACAGGAAGCGGCTCTGGCTCCAGAATGTCGTGACAGAGAACTCACGATGGACACTACACACCAAGCTCAACGCCAGCAAGCTGCAGCTAGTCTTCCTCCAAGTTTCAATGTCTCCCATGCAAGTAAGTTAATGCCACCGTTCGTAGAGTCGGAGGTTGATGTTTTTTTCACAACTTTTGAGACTCTTGCTAATCAACTTAGTTGGCCTAACGACCAATGGGCTACCCTTCTTCGAGTACATCTTACAGGTAGAGCAGCAGTCACACTCAGCACTTTGGCATCTGAAAACGACTACCCAACCCTGAAGCAAGCTGTGTTGGACGCCTACCTTCTCTCCACCGAAAGCTACCGACGAAAATTCCGTGACTACGTAAAGGCAAGTACCACCACCTTCTTAAAATTTGCCAACACCAAACGGAGATATTTTATGAAATGGCTGGAGGCAGCACATGTCTCTACTTTTCCAGAACTCGTCAACCTCATGCTGGTTGAAGAA
Source organism: Procambarus virginalis (assembly GCA_020271785.1). Taxonomy (NCBI): domain Eukaryota; kingdom Metazoa; phylum Arthropoda; class Malacostraca; order Decapoda; family Cambaridae; genus Procambarus; species Procambarus virginalis. Next base: position 68,097 of record WNGS01158477.1, read on the forward strand.
TTCTTGAGGCGTGTACCTCCTCCTGTCCGTTTATATTTAGCAGATAAGGAGGAGACCGACTTAGTGAAATGCGCGAAGTCGGCTGACACTTACAGCCTTATCCACCGGCTGACACCAGAACCACCTACCAGTAAGAAGTCTTGGTACAGTTACGAGAAAGTGAGCCCAGATCAAGGTACCTCTCAACTGTACTGTAAGTATTATCGACTCTATGGACATACCATAGAAAAATGTGATAAGTCTCAATATAAAGGTAACACCGAATCCACTAAGCCCAAAGCTTCTCCCCCTATGTCCGGTAAGCCTGTAATGAATGTTGGTGTTCATGTTAATGATCTCTCTCTCTTCAGCAAGCATCTGTATCCTGGAACTATCACTACCAACGGTTCAGATTCTGAGGGACGGTTTGGACTTAAGATCTTGAGAGACACAGCGGCTCTTCAATCCATAGTCTTGAAATCAGCTGTGCCCAACGTCGCCTACACAGGGGAGACTGTCTTCATCATTGACTGTGGTGTCTGTATATAGCTGAGATAGTCTTGGTAGTAAGGTTGATGTAAAGTCATTCCTGGTTACTTACTTTAATACTTATAAACGATTACATGATTATGGCTCCCAAGCTTGGCAGGCGTCCTGTGCGCTCTTGTTTACCTCCTCTAGTGGCGTCCAGCCGCCGCACATAGAAAACGGATGGTACCATTTTCTGTGAACATGACATCCTTCCTTTTCTTTAAAAAGAATGAATACAGGATGTCTACCATGCTTGTAGCACAAAGCAAAGTTATTGACACAAAGTAAGTTATTAACATATCAAGAGATATTGCATACATTTAACATTAATTAAACACACAAAGAATTTAAACAATCTTTACCACAAAGGATTTCAATGTTAAAAATACATATGCAATGTTAAACAAACATGAAAGAAACTGTAATACAAAGTTACAAAATATTGAATGAGAGATCTGCATTATTCAAACAATATTAAATTTAGTTCAGCATAACAAGTAAATACTTTGCATTACATATGAACACAATTAATCATTAAATCGTGTAGGGCGTTTAACATGACGTTTAGGACGAGAGTCCTTAAGTACAAGAATATCCCTCGATGAATTGTTTATCGAGTTATAACTCATTTTTTCTTTTTCTTTTGCACGACTTTGCACTTCATCATTTTCTACACTATTTGGAATCACTTTGAAATAAGCCATATTACGTGTTATACTATGATCTCTATTACTCGCTGTTACCATAGTTCCTTTTACACTAATCACTTTATATGGTTTTGTATCATACGGCATATCTAGCTTTCCCTCTTTTTTCTTTTTAACGAGAACAGTATCTCCAACCTTTATGAATTGTTCCTTTGCACGTTGATCATGAGCAATTTTCATTTTGCCCTTGGCTAGTGCATCCTTCTGAGCGAGACGTTTATCCGTTACCTTGGCTGGCATGACAGGTAGTGCGATTCTCATAGGACGTCCAAATAAAAGTTCGCCAGGCGACTTGCCCAGTGTTCCATGCGGTGTTGCACGGTAGTTCCTGAGAAAAGCATACATAGCTTGTTTCCAGGATCGTCCTTCGGCATGAGCACAGCGTACAGCTTTCATGAGAGGTTGCATGAATCTCTCGACTTCTCCATTTGCTTGTGGATGTAGTGGCATCACACGGCGGTGTTTGAATCCAATATGCTCAGCAAAGTTGACAAAGTCTTGTCCATTGAATGGCGGTCCATTGTCCGTCTTGACAACTTCAGGAATGCCAAAGTTTGAAAAGATCTTGTCGAGTTTCGGGATGACAGCCTTTGCAGATGTGGAAGTGATGATTTCTACTTCTGGATAACGTGAGTGATCATCAATGACTACCATCAAGTACTCTCCAGTTGGTAGCGGTCCACAGAAATCCATCGATACTTCCGTCCATGGTGCAGCAGGTAGTGGTGAAGGTTGTAGAGGTGTTGGTCTTGAAGTATCCACTGCAGCTTGGCAAGGGACACAGGCATCATGCATGTCCTTAGCTTGACGATCAATGCCAGGAAACCACACCTTTTCTCGTAGCAGCTGTTTGGTCCTTACAAGACCTTGGTGTCCTTGATGTGCAAGCTTCAGAGCACGTTGCTGGAGAACAGCTGGAATGACGATACGAGTACCTCGCAGCACGGTGTCGCGTTGTTGCGTAACACTTAATTCTGTCTGGATGCGTTCAAGTGCTTTGAATGCATCTTGGTCAACTCCTGAGGGTGGGATGCGTGGAAACTTTTTCTTAGTCAATGCATCCACTGTTGCTTGCAGAGTTGGGTCCTCTAGGGTTGCAGTACGGATTTCATCAAGAGTGAGAGCCTTAGGGACTGCATCACAGGTTACAGAGTGTACATATTCCTCGGCAACTTGCTGATGCTTGGTGATGGTGAAACTGTTGGCAGGATGTCGACTGATGTAATCAGCGGGATTGCCTGCACCCGGCTTGTATTTCACCGTAAAGTTGTATGGTTGCAGACGAAGAGCCCATCTCTCAATGCGAGCTGGTGGTTTGGACTTTGGATTATTGAAGATGGTCTCCAACGGTTTGTGGTCAGTGACTATCGTGGTAAAGGGTGCACCAAGCAGATACACATTGAAGTGTTCACAGCCCCATACAAGAGCAAGAGCTTCCTTCTCTGTCTGACTGTATCGTTGCTCAACATCTGTGAGAGAACGGCTGGCATAGGCAATTACTACTCTGGAATCTGGTTGACCAGGTTTGTGTTGGGCTAACACAGCACCTAAACCAACAGGACTAGCATCCACCGTTAACTCAGTGTCCATTGATGGATCAAAGTATGCAGCAGTCGCATTTTCTACTAGTGCATCTTTCACAGCATCAAATGCATTTTGCTCGACATCGCTCCAGTACCATGATGCATTTTTCTTCAGGAGCTCACGTAGAGGCTTCGTAATGGTAGCAAAATCTGGAATGAAGCGAGAACAGTAGTTTGCCATTCCCAGAAAACTATGTACTTCAGTGGATGTTGAAGGAGGTGCAGCATTCTTGATATCTGCAACTTTCTTAGGATCTGGAGACAGACCTTTGTCACTAAGTACATGTCCAAAGAATTCAATTTATGTGTTATTGAACTCACACTTTGCTCGGCTTAGCGTCAAATTCTTTTCTCGTAAGCGTTGCAATGTTGCACGAAGAGCTTTGTCGTGTTCAGCTTGGGTACGGCCATAAACAATGATGTCATCAGACATGTTGTCAGCATTAGGTATATCTTGCAATACCTGGCTGATGATGTGCTGGAATACTTCAGCAGCACTGTTAATACCAAAACTCAGGCGCTTGTACCTATACAGACCTCGATGTGTCGTAAACGTTGTGATGAATCGACTCTCATCATCAAGTTCAAGCTGATGATAGCCCTTGTTTAAATCTAACTTGCTGAATACAGTTGCACCATTCAAGCGGTATATCATATCATCTACAGTGGGTGTAGGATGGCGTTCACGCATTATTGCCTTGTTGGGAACACGCATGTCTACACAAATGCGTATCTCATCTGGATTCTTCGGCTTTGGTGGAGTGACAATTGGGCTTACCCATGGTGTTGGGCCTGTTACCGGTTCAATGATATCTAGTTCTATCAGCCTATCCAGTTCGGCATCGACTTTCTTGCGAGTATGGAATGGTTGTCGGCGATGTGGTTGGGCAACTGGAATTACATCTGGGTTGATATGCAGATGTACCTTGCTATCAGTATAACAACCTATGGATTTAAACCGATCAGAAAATTCAGCAACAATAGCATCAACATTGTTTGCAGATTCCACTGCTACAGCATTAGAAAGCTGAAGTAGCCCCAATTTGGTTGAAGTCTTGTAACTGAGTAAAGACTCCTTTGCATTCCTAACAACATGGAATGTAGTAATGAGCATTGCATTCTTTGACTTAATCTCTGCAGTGAAAGTTCCAATCACTGGTAAGGCTACCTTTGAAGCATAGGCAGTGGCTTTGCCATTATAGTTTTCAAGCTTTGGGAACTGTTTTTTAAATTTTTCATAGTGGCACTCAGCAATGGTGTCAATGTTTGATCCAGTGTCAATGAGAATTTTGAGACAAATGCCAGCAATGTATACTATAGTCTCTGGGTTGTTTGGAAGATCATTCCATTTTGTGATTGATTGTACTCCATAAATATAATCACATTCACTGTCATCTGAGACTGGTTGTAATGAAATGTTGTCTTGTATATTATTAACATTCTTGATTTGAGGTGCAATATTGTGTTTGCCACCTCGACTCCTATGACTTGATCCTCGTACATTGCTTTTATTTATTGATTGTGGTTTCTTTAGTGCGGAACGACACATAGCACCAAAATGACCTAGTTTTCTACACTCATAGCACTTCTTACCTTGTGCAGGACAAACATTATCTTGGTGTGGGTAGTCTCCTCCACAATTGTAACATTTATTGTTGACAACCTCTGATGTGAGTCGTTGTGACTGCTTGAGTCTTGTTCCATGACTCCAGTTGTGATGTGGTTCTCGGCTCAATTTAATGTTAGGTTTGGCATGATATCTTCTATGATCATGGTGTACTCCCTGAACCTTACATACTTCATGACTGTTAGTAACAGTGGCAGAACCGTTGTTGGCACTGCACTCCATGGCACGAGCATCACGTGCAGCATCTTCCATTCGACGAGCCATATCCAGTATCTTGGTAAGAGAACTTTCATCATCAACAAGTTCTAGAGCTCTTCGACGAAGACGTGTAGATGTGCATGTTTCAATTATTTGCTGTTTGATTTCTTTGTCAACATCAGCAAACTCACAATGGTTGCTAAACCCTGCAGACGTGTATGGTATTGATCAACAGTTTCATTAGAGAGTTGTTTGCTCTCCTGAAATGCATAATTTCCATAGCAGTATTTTGCCTTGGTTTGAAATGCTCAGTTAATTTGGCCTTGGCAGTGTCATAATCTTTGGCACCACCAGGTCTTTCAGTGTATCAAAGATGTCACAAACTCTATCACCTGCATAATGAAAGAAAGGCACGCTTTCTTTCAGCACTTTTGATGTCAGAAACTATCAACAAATTTTCAAACCTTTTAAGCCATTTGACCCACCTCTGTGACAGGTTTGTCTGGTCACAGTCAGGATCAAATGCAGGAAACTGAGGTATATTTGCCATTTTTACTGAATAATTTAAACTTATCACTTAAAATGTTCCTCAGAATATATAACACTTACTGCACTGTATATGTTATTAAGAATTCACTGTAATTACTTTAATTTTGCAAAGCACACAAGCATTTTAATGCAAAAGTTCACAACAGTGCACAACACAGCAGCAACTGACTTCTTACCTAGCCCTTGTGTACATGTGTTGTTCCTACTCACAGCAACACAGCAGTTGTTAGCAGTTGGTACAGCAGTTGTCAGCAGTTGGTACAGCAGTTGGCAGCAGTTGGCACAGCAGTTGGCAGCAGTAGGCAGCAGTTGGTTCACAGCGTGAAGAATTTTGTAGCACGGAGCGTCGTTTCGTAACCAAAACATCGGGTTTGTACACTGCATCAAAGCGTCGTTTCGTACACAGCGTCGGCAGATTCCTCTCACAGCAACACTCAGCACAGCTTGGGTAGCACACAGCATTGGCCAGCACACAGCAACGGCCAGCACACAGCAACGATCAGCACACAGCAACAGTCAGCACACAGCATGGGGTTGCATACAGCATCGGGTGGTGCTCACAGACAGCTTCTCCTTCCCTCTGGGCGAGACAGCATGCTCCTTCCTTGTGTTTTGTTGAACAAAATACCTGCGTTCCCAGTTCATCCTCGTCGCCAGTGTGGTGTCTGTGTATAGCTGAGATAGTCTTGGTAGTAAGGTTGATGTAAAGTCATTCCTGGTTACTGACTTTAATACTTATAAACGATTACATGATAGGCTCCCAAGCTTGGCAGGCGTCCTGTGCGCTTTGTTTACCTCCTCTAGTGGCGTCCAGCCGCCGCACATAGAAAACGGATGGTACCATTTTCTGTGAACATGACATGACCTTACTGCTACTACTCCTTATCCTCTCGCCAGAGCCCCACTGGATTGTCCTTCGTGACCGGTGAAGTCCAATTCCGCCGTCAGGGAAAAGCCTTTTCCCATGCCTGGATTGCAACTCTCCTGGGCAACGCTTGCAGAAGACTTACAACCAACCAACTTGACGTCAGGGACAAACCCCATGTGTGTACCTCTGTTTGGATATCCATTTTTTAAGCATGTTCCAGCAGGGTCAAGAGAGTTTTGAGTTTCTCCTCCTGTATGGTACCACCCATGCTCAGCCGCACGACCGCAGCCAGCTGACTGTACTACTACCGCTGTCCCCCAGACCCCTCGAAACTACCCCCAAATCTCACCGCTTTTGGAGTTCCGTAAGTTACAGAGAGAGATCTACCTGACACCATTATTCTTTCAGCTGAGACTCAATCCGACAGTATTCCTGGTTCTTCTTAGAGAACGAGTTACTCTATCGCAGATACAGACCCAGTAAACTGAAGGAGGACGATTGGGCAAACGTTGAACAACTAGTGATTCCTACCACCTGCGGCCCACGATTCTACACCTGGCCCACGGAGCACTATCACACTACGGTTTAACAAGACCTACCATGGGATTCGACAAGACTACTACTGGCCAGGTATGGTAAATGATGTCAAACAACAGGTAAAGCAATGCCACGTGTGTCAGATGCAGGTAAACCGAACGTTTCGATTCCCAGAGCACCACTGACACCCATCCAGGTGCCTGAGGAACCTTCCACAGACTTTATTGACTGTGTTGGTCCTTTGCCTCGGACCAGTTCCGGCAACGCCTATATCTTAACATCCTGTGTCCTACCACCAGATTCCCCATAGCAGTTCCAGTGAAAAACATTACGGCTGCTACAGTGGTGAAGAATTTACTGAAGATCTTCACCCAGTATGGATTTCCGAGGGAGATTCAGAGCGACTGTGGCACCAACTTCACCAGTGATCTCTTTAAACGGACTCTGGAGGAGTTCAACATCACACAGGTACTGTCCAGCCCCTATCATCCTGCTTCACAGGGTTCCCTTGAGCGTAGTCATCAGACTATCAAGCACTCCTAAAAATTTTTTGTAATGAGACCTCAAAGGATTGGGATAGGCAACTTGATCTCATCATGTGTATTTTCAGAAGTCTTCCCAACGAGTCACTAGGAGTATCTCCTTATGAGATGCTCTACGGACGTAAGTGCCGTACCCTCTCAAGGCTTTCAGGATTCTCTACGTGATGCCACCTTCAGTGAGCATCAGAATGTGCCCCAGTTTCTTCAAAACCTCCGACACATTCTGAGAGGGTCCATTCCTTTGCCAGAAACAACCTACTGAAAGCCCAAGAGAGGATGAAGACTCGTTACGACCAGCACTGCAAGTAAGGAAGTTTAAACCGGGAGACTTAGTACTTGCCTATTTCCCTATCCCAGGTTCTCCTTTACAAAACCAGTTTTCAAACCTACCGTGTTAAGGAGGCCGGAATAACTACAACTACGTTCTCGAGACCCCCGATAGGCGGCGGAAGACCCAGCTGTGCCACATAAACTTACTAAAGCTCTATCATGGTACTCCTCCCACTGGGCTACTAAACCTTTCCACCTTTACAGGTCCATACAGCCACAGTGAGACCTTCCCTGCTTCTCCTTCCGAAAGCACTGACACTGAGACAACGCTTTCTAATTCGGAAATCCTTACTAACATCCATAATCACTTTCAGGACGATATAGTGCTTCACTCATCAAACTCATCAGAGAACATCAGGAGTTGTTTCGAGATGATCCACAAGAGTGTACTGTGACTCGGCACGACATCCAACTGCTACCTCACACCCGGCCGATTCGCCAACAATTCTACGAATCAGCCCTAGCAAGAAGGAAGTCATGCGTGCTGAGGTACAGTACCTCTTGGACCATGGACTGCTACCCCCTGTGAGTCCCCTGGGCCTCACCATGTATCTTGGTTCCAAACTCACGGTAAGATCCGGCTGTGCACCGATTATAGGAAACTCAACAGTGTAACCGTTAAAGATGCATACCCATTACCTAAGATTGACGACATCCTTGACGCCATTGGTAATGCCCATACCTGTCCCGGTGGACTTACTCAAGGGCTATTACCAGGTTGTCTAACGGAGCGAGCTAAAGAACTGTCTGCTTTTATCACCCCTTTCGGACTTTTCAGATATAACCGCCTTCCCTTTGGACTCTGCAATGCCCCGGCCACCTTTCAGAGAGCTGTCAACCGCGTCATCCAGGGCTTGGACAACCCTACGCCTATTTGGATGATATCGTTGTAGCATCCAACACCTGGAGCGAACACCTGCTCCAGCTGCAACGATTGTTCGCCAAGCTCCTGAAAGCAGGCCTCACCATCAATCTGGGCAAGTCCACTTGTGCCAAAGGTAAAGTGCAGTATCTGCGTCATGTTATAGGGAGTGGCAGCCTGGCTCCGTTAAATATCCACACTCAAGCTATCAAAGAGTATCCACAGCCTACTACCAGGAAGCAGCTCCTGCGCTTCCTTGGTCTTGCTTCTTATTACCGTAGGTTTGCGAGGAACTCAGTACTGTTGCAACACCCTTATCACCTTAACCAGTCCCAAGCAACGGTATAATTGGACCATGGAGCAAACCGTTGCTTTCGAACACTCAAATTCTCCTCTGTTCTAATCCTATTCTCACCTCGCTAGATACCAGAAGCCATTCATCCCCATGTCGACGCCAGTGGTACCGGCATCGGGAGTGTCCTAATGCAGCAACGAGGCGAGGAAGTTCTACCTGTCAGCTACTACAGCTACAAGTGAAGCCTCACCAGAAAAACTACAGCACTATAGAGAAGGAACTCCTCTCCATCGTCCTGAGCTTGCAACACTTTGCACCATACCTGCAAGGTGCTCGGTCCACTACAATCTACTCGGACCACAATCCTCTACGTTTCCTACATCAAGCTCAATTCAATAACCCCATCTGCTGCGATAGGCTTTATATCTTCAAGGCTTCAATCTGAAAATCTTTACATGAAAGGGCCTGATAACATCATCGCCGACGCCCCTCAGAGTTCATGAGGTAGAGGCAGCTCCACCTACCACTCTACCTCCCGAGAACGTGACTTCTTCCGGAACCACAGCTTCGGGGGAGAGTTGTGACGATAATCTCTTTCAAGAGATTTAGCCTGCTCTTTCCTGCTATCGTCACGTTCCAAACTCGACATTCAACATACGTTCTACAGTAGCTAAACGTATATCAAGACAGCACATGCACCTGCACCCTCCTTCCCCCCTCACTCTCCTCACCGCCAGCTCGTCACCTGCACTCCAATTAACCAACTACCTGTGTGGGTCTGACCGTATCTCATTGGCTGTTCGGGATCTCGCCAGTCAGCTCTCCACCACTCACGCACGTCGTCAAGTCAACGTTGGATTCAAAGAGCTGTACCACCTCAGAATATC
>WNGS01158477.1:90674-114923 GCA_020271785.1 Procambarus virginalis
ACTAAATGGATTTTGAAGGTTTCATTCAGTCATTAAATATCATTCACAATTTATTAATGAATTTTACAAAAAACACCATAAATTTTATATATAAACATGTAAAACTATTTGTAATACTTAGGAACAAAATAGTTGTAGAAAAACAATTTATTATAAAACCTATGTGTTTGGATTTTTGGATTAAAAGTTTCTCAAGGCTCTCCTGCACCATTCTCAATGCAAGTCATTCCTACACCTATGGGAAGAGATAGACGAACGTTTTCTATACGATTTGTGTTTGCTGGGCCCTTCCCATACTATGGGGGACCGGGTGGACCGCTCAGGTAGCCGAGCTGGTGTTTCAGGTGGAGTCAGTGGGGCTGAGGCGACAGTGTCACGGGTTTGGGTATGACTGGGGAGTCTAGGGTGCTTCACGCTCCAGTACTGACACGGTGGTAGATATGAGTGGAGAATCATTAGAGGATTCGTTCTATGAGTTGGGGGTGCCGTCTTGGGTTCCCCCACCTACAACATCGACGCCATTCCAACAGGGGATACAGGGTGCTAGACAGGGGGCATCATTTAGTGTGGTAGGACCTCCCGCTCCGTTAAGTAAGGAACATGACCAGCAATCTGTTCAATTAGTACATGAACCAGACCCACAGCAGGAACTACCTCAAGTAACACCACTACCCAACATCCACTTATACCTCACCCATCACTACAACATCAACCCCAAGCCACCCACCCCAACCTCACGCCCTATCCCAACCAGCCACCCAGCCCCAACCTCAACCCCACCGCAACTCCTATACCAACCTCAACCTCAACCCCTACCCCAACCCCAGACCTCCCAATACCTACTCTAACCTCAGGCCACCCAATACCTACTCCAACCCAGGCCACCCAAACCATACACCCACCTCAACCCCTACCCCAACCCCAGAACACCCATACCTACCCCAACCCCAGAACACCCAATACCTACCCCAACCCCAAGCCACCCACACCATACCCAACCCAGGCCACTCACACCATACCCTAACCTCAGGCAACCCAACCCCAACCTCAACCCCTACCCCAACCCTAGACCACCCAATACCTACTCCAACCCCAGGCCACTCAATTCCAACTCCAATCCCAGGCCACCCACACCATACCCCAACCTCAGACCACCCAAACCCAACCTTCGCCCCATCCCCATGCCACCCACCATACCCCAACCCCAGATCACCCATTACCTACTCCAAACTCAGGCCACGCACACCATACCCCAACCTCAACCCCTACTCCAACCCCAAGCCACCCACACCATACCCTAACCTCAGACAACCTATCCCCAACCACAACCCCTAACCTAACCCCAGACCACTCCATACCTATTCCAACCCCAGGCCCCCCAACTCCATGCCACCCACACCCTCATCCACCACCCCAACCCCGGGCACCTCTCCCGAGATCAGCATTCCATCGGCAGGTTCCATAATCAAGGTAAAAGTTGCTGAGTTTTGTTATAGGGAAATAATTCATTCGTGCCTCAATAGGGAATATTAAATGTTTTAAAAATTCATGTTAGGGAGTGTTAAGTCAGGGAGTGATTTTTATTAGTTGTTTTTTTAGATTTGCATAAATAAATGATTAGATTGTTCCTCAATATTTTATTATTTTCATGAATAACTTTGCATGTGTTGATATCCTGGTCATTTGGTCTCCACGAGTCTTTGTTTATTTGGGTCGTAAGCCTAGCCCAGTTTAGGAGCTAATATATCCCCTTGTTTTCTGTAATTCCCACACTTAACGTAAATTCATCCCCCTCCCCCCTGTTTTCCAAGTAATTTGGGGACTAAGGCCCATAGGTTAAATAATTGATTAATTGGTCCTGACCCCGATTAATTGACAGCTTTTGGTTAATGGTCTGGTGGTGGCGGCGTAGAGATCCTCGAGTTTGCTGGAAACCTAGTACGACGTCACGTGGCTGTAGAATCATTGCTGATCGAGTGGCTAAGACCACGTGGCGTGGGACTCGACTGAAAGTTAGCTCTGGGGTCCCTTGGAATTAAGTTTAAGTAAACATATGCATGGGCCGGATAAAGGACAAAGTAGAGCCAATACCTATCCCATATTACAATAATTTGATTTAGTAAATTTGCACAGTGCAGCATGATGCTGTCATGTCGCCTGCTTTCTGAAGCAATATACAATCTGATGAATTCTATTCTGCTTTCTTTATAATACAATATTTCTCTTTATGGCATCATGGATAATAGTTGGAGATGTGGCAAATTTTAATCCCACTAATCCCATTTACAGTATTCAAAATTATTGGCTCAACTAAAACTGGCAAGTAAAATAGAGGACAACAACATAGAACATATGACGAAGATATTATTATCTTTTGTTTGATTTATCAAATTATTAAGAAGTAAACTTAACATTTCCTTTATTGTAACAATAACAAATCATTTGTCAAGTTATCTATGGATTCGTGAATGAGCCTAATGGCCCTTCCTATTTCAAGCCAAGAATATTTAGAAGTATTATTTATGAAATATTAGGTATTAATAAATGATGATATTTGAGTGAAGTCTTTCGAGTGCAACACACATCCCGACTTACAAGAAAATTCGTCGGTGTAATCATGGCAGTCCTGGTAGCCATCACAAAACCGCGACATGCGTAGGCATCTAGAACCATCCAAGCATCTGAATTCATCCTCAGCGCATGCACCTACGGAGAGAAACAAAATTATTGATGGACACGCTTTACCCAGCGATGCGTTGTTGTGGTTCAGCAACGCATGCACATTGCTGAGCAACATCAACCCTTCCCTGTCCGTCAGTCAATTAATCAATCAATTAAATATAGGACAAGATACCCTTTGGGTGAGCTTTGAAGTGGGTATAGTTGAAGAATAGCCTGGGTGAGAGGAAACGTCGAAGTTGGAGAGACAGAGCCAGGGCTAGACCCAGCTGCACGGCGTAAAATGAGGCTTCCTGGACACCAGGCTGGCTTAGGCTAAGAGGCAGGGTCCCGAGGGAGGGGCGGCGATGTGAGGTCTTCTTTCCTCTTGATGTGTGGAGTCTTCTTGGTTACCCTCTCAACACCTTTCCTTCATGCACAAGAACTCTCCCTCAGACAAGAAATTGATCGTGCCATACCGCTGCCCATGCTCGGCGTCGACAACAAGTACACCTTTAGCGAGCTACGATTAGCCTTAAACCGCCTACCTATTGGCAAGGCACCTGGAGAGGATGGAATTCCATATGAACTCATCAAATATCTTCCACTGACTGCACATAGCACTCTTCTAAATTATTACAACCTGAGGTAAAGGAGAAGCATTGCCAGACATGTGGCTTTATTGAACAAATAATTACAGTACAGTTACATCCTGCAATACACAAGCCATATATTATACAAAGCTTATAAAGACTAACAGTGCTTAAGATATATAATATAAAAAGCAAAGTACGCATGACTAACGCTAGAACAAATAGAAATTAACTAGGAGTGAACACAAAGATAACCTGTACACAGGCACGACACAGCTGATCTGACAACAACAAAACAGTCAAGCGAGCATCCAAACAAAACAGTCAAGCGAGCATCCATCCGGGTATAATAATACAATAACACTTTTACTACATTTACCCCCTCTAGCTTTAAGTAACATAGTCCCGAAGATGAGTAGAGATACTGCGCGTCCATCCAGATCGTCGAAGGGACTCCTGCAAAGTTGATGCCTCTAGTGTTCCAGTCGGTTCCTTCATACCACCTTCTAGAGGGAGTCTTACATCAGAGAAAGGTTTCCAATTAGGTGTTTCTAGGTTAGGTGGTTCGGAACGAAGTAGTCCAGGATGAGGTAGTTCAGGATGAGGCCGTTCAGGATGAGGCGGGTTGGGGTTTACCCCATCTTTCACAATCGCTGGGTGTTGCTGTTGAATGTTGAGATTGAGGTCCAAACTCTCGCAGCCCTCTGTGGCCATGGGTGCGAGGTGTCTTAATGATACAGTAGTAATCCTGCCATCCGGGAACTTGACACGGGCGTATTCCGGATTCACATCTAAGACCTCAACCTCATCAACTAGAGGATCATGTTTGCTTTGCAGCACCTGACGTTTTAGGAGGACAGGGCCTCTGCAAGCAAGCCACGTTGGTAGTGTTCGCCCTGAAGTTGATCTCCTTGTATGCTGGAAGAATCGTTCATGTGGTGTACAATTTGTAGAGGTACACAACAGTGATCGAATAGAGTGGAGTGCATCAGGAAGAACTACTTCCCATTGGGATACATCTAAGCCTCTCGTCCTAAGAGCTAGTAGCACTGTCTTCCAAATAATCCCATTGTACTTCTCAGCCTGGCCATTTCCTCTAAGGTTGTAAGGAGTCGTACGGCTAGTTGCTACCCCTATTTTTAGTAGAAAATCTTTCAACTCCTCCGACATAAACGAAGTTCCCCTATCAGAGTGTATATATGCGGGCATACCAAAGATTGCAAACAACTGCACCAGGCACTGAATTACTGTACCAGTAGTCATATCTGAACAAGGGAATGCAAAAGGGAATCTAGAGAATTCATCTACAACAGTAAGGATATATTTATTCCTTGAATGTGATGGAAGTGGTCCTTTAAAATCTATGTTGAGTCTTTCAAATGGCTGAGTAGCTTTAATCAAATGCCCAGAGTCAAACTTGCAAAACCGAGGTTTAAGTTCAGAGCATGCAGAGCAAGAATTAGTCATCTTCTTCACTTCTTCCACAGAATAAGGCAGATTTCGACATCGGACAAAATGAGCTATACGAGACACTCCAGGGTGACACAGATTGTCATGCAATTCCTTTAATTCATCCATACTGGTGGCACCACATACACATGAGAATGCATCAGCTGGTATGTTCTTTTTACCTGGGCGATATACAATGTCATAGTGGTAACAGGAGAGTTCGACTCGCCATCTAGCAATTTTATCATTTTTAATCTTACCAGCTGATTTAGAGTTAAACATAAAAGCGACACTGCGCTGGTCAGTCACAAGCCGAAAATGGCGACCAATAAGATAGTGTCGCCACTTCCTTAGGGCTTCCACAATGGCATACGCTTCCTTCTCCACTGATGAGTGCCTTTGTTCACTATTTGAAAGTGTTCGGGAGAAGAAAGCTACTGGTTGTTCATTCTGGGTTAGGGTAGCGGCAATAGCATGATCTGAAGCATCGGTTTCCACAGTGAAAGGAGTTGTTGGGTCGATTGCTCGAACCACTGCCTCAGCAATGTCTTGTTTCAATCCTTCAAAAGCTTTCGCAGCAGCAGCAGATAAGGGAAAATCATTGGCATGAGAGAGAGGACGGATCTTCTCAGAAAAACTCAGCACCCAACGGGAGTAATGTGCAAGCATTCCCATTGTTCTGCGTAAAGAACCTGTGTTACTTGGTAGTGGAAGTTTTAACAGTGGCTCGAGGCGTTCCGGGTCAGGTCTAATTTCTCCTTCTTGTATAAGATATCCCAACAGCTTTATAGACCTGAGTCGAAAACTACACTTTTCAAGATTCAGGGTCAGGTTATACCTTCTCGCAACGTCCATAAAATGTTTCAGATTTTTATCATGGTCTTCCTCAGAATCTCCACACACACAGACATCATCAACGTAAGCGAAGGTACCCTCCACTCCTTCTTTCTCAAGGATGCCATCAATTACCCTTTGAAAACTAGCCACTCCATTAGTGACCCCAAAAGGGATACGATTAAATTCAAAAGCTTCCCACAAGCTTCAAAGGCTGTATAGGGTTTTTCTTCCTCTGTTAAACCCACTTGATGGTAAGCACTTCTCAAGTCTAGCGTGCTGTATACTTTAAATCTAGCAACATTATTCACAATCTCATCTATATGTGGTAAGGGGTAGGCATCCAGCCCCGTGAATCGATTGATTGTTTGTGAATAATCTACAACCATTCTTTTCTTGTGATGTTCTCCTTTAGTTACTAATACCTGGGCTCTCCATGGAGAATGACTGGGTCTAATTATCTCTTCACGTAGCATCCGAGCGGTCTCAGATTTAATAAACAACTTGTCAGCATCAGAATAGCGTCTGGATTTTACAGCAATCGGCTTGCAGTCTGGTGCTAAATTACTGAAGAGAGATGGAGCCGGAACTTTGACGGCAGCTAATCCACATATTCTAAGAGGAGGTCTATCTCCTCCAAAAGCCATCTCAAGCACAGAATGATTTTGTAAAAAGTTATGACCTAAAATCACATCAGCACACAAATCGGGTAACACTTTGAGATTCACACCATGGTAAGTTTCTCCTTGCAATTCTAAGTCTACAGAACACTGACCCAGGAATTTTGAAGAGAACGATACAGTAGCCATAGAAACTGCCCCATTGTCAGGATAGACGAGTAACCCACTCTGCTCGGCAATATTCTTATGAATAAAGTTCTCAGAGCTACCAGTGTCAATCAGTGCACTGACTGGAATACCATTGATCTTAGAGCTAAGCACTGATTTATTGAGGCATGCGGGCGAAGTCCCAGCTAAAGTAGCAAGCATAGCAGCGGAATGTTGGGTGTTTGAAGCACTATTAGTCTGTTTCAGAGATCGGCAGACCTTAGCATAATGACCCTTTTTCTTGCAATTCATACACAGAGCCTCTCTAGCCGGACATCGACTGCGAGGATGTCGAGTGTAACCGCAAAAGAAGCACTTTAAACCACTAGTTGTAGCTGCAGAAACTGTGTCAACTTTTTCTTCTACACTTTCTTGTCCTCCTAAGTCCTCCAGGTCTAATGAGAGTGCCATGGCAGCGTTTGTAACCCCTGGCTGAGCATAAGAGGCAGAAAGTTTCTGTGCCGTTTCTAGAGTGTGAGCCTGGTCAAAGGCTGACTGTAAGTCTAAAGTTTTATTTTCAAGTAAGCGCTGCCTTATTGTGGCAGAACCTAGCCCATTAATGAAAGCATCTCTCACATAGTTATCACTGGCTTCTACAGCAGTCACTGCTTTGAACTGGCAATCTTTAGCTAATAACTTTAAAGCCTGAAGAAACTGATCAAGTGACTCACCGGGTTCTTGGCGTCGTGTTGCAAGCACATACCTTGCGAATACTTCATTCTTGGGCTTCACAAACAGTTCTGTTAGGGATTTTTCAGCAGCCTCATACGTAGTGCAGTCAGCTATGTAGTCGAACACACGTGGAGCAACGTAGTTTATTAAGAGACGCAGCATGTCCATGGTGGGAGTATTTTCTTCTACTGCAAGAGTGAAGTTTTGGAACGTCTTGAGCCAGTGACGCCATTCTTGAGCGGCGTTGGTGGCGTTTGGGTCAGTAGCAAACCGCTCGGGCCGCAGTAACCGCTCCATGTTCACTGGCTGAATTATTTGTTCAATAAATTGAGGTAAAGGAGAAGCATTGCCAGACATGTGGCTTTATTGAACAAATAATTTCAGTACAGTTACATCCTGCAATTCACAAGCCATATATTATACAAAGCTTATAAAGACTAACAGTGCTTAAGATATATAATATAATAAGCAAAGTACACATGACTAACGCTAGAACAAATAGAAATTAACTAGGAGTGAACACAAAGATAACCTGTACACAGGCACGACACAGCTGATCTGACAACAACAAAACAGTCAAGCGAGCATCCAAACAAAACAGTCAAGCGAACATCCATCCGGGTACAATAATACAATAACACTTTTACTACACAACCTATGCTGGATTCATGGAAATATTCCCTCACAATGGCAGACCAGTATTATTCTTCATTTCCTTAAACCAGGGAAAAACCCAACCCAACCTGCGTCATACAGACCTGTCTCCCTACTATCATGCCTCAGTAAAGTCATGGAAAGGCTAGTACATAGTACAACCTACAACATAGAACGAAAAGGCAATGTAAAGGATCTGGGTGTAGTCATGTCGGAAGACCTTACCTTTAAAAAACACAATAAAGTAGCCGTCACAACTGCAAGGAAAATGACAGGTTGGATAACAAGAACTTTTCACACTAGAGATGCTATACCGATGATGATACTTTTCAAAACGCTTGTGCTCTCTAGAGTTGGGCACTGCTGCGCAATGACAGCCCCTTTCAAAGCTGGAGAAATTGCTGACCTGGAGAGCGTGCAGAGATCCTTTACTGCTAGAATCCACTCAGTAAAACATCTAAACTATCGGGACCGACTAAAGAGCCTAAATCTGTACTCCCTTGGGCGCAGGCGGGAGAGATACATAATAATTTACACGTGGAAAATATTAGAGGGGCTGGTCCCAAACCTGCACACAGAAGTAACATCACATGAGACCAGAAGACATGGCAGGATGTGCAGAATACCCCCGTTGAAAAGCAGAGGTGCAACAGGTACTCTGAGAGAGAACTCTACCAACATCAGGGGCCCAAGACTGTTCAACACGCTCCCGCTACACATAAGGGGCATAACTGGCAATCCCCTCACAGTGTTCAAGAGAGAACTGGATAAGCACCCCCCAAAGGATACCTGATCAACCAGGCTGTGACTCATACGTCAGGCTGCGAGCAGCCGCATCCAACAGCCTGGTTGATCAGTCCAGCAACCAGGAGGCCTGGTCGACGACTGGGCCGCGGGGATGCTAAGCCCTGGAAGCACCTCAAGGTAACCTCAAGGTAAGGTACATATTCGCCTCCAATGGTACCTTGAGTATAATATTATACCATCACTCCAAGCTGGATTTCGACCACAATGCTCCACGCTTGATCAAATACTCTGCCTTGAACATGAAATCCACACCTCTCTCAGAAGCAGTAAATATTGTCTTGTTGTCTACCTAGATATCAAATGAGCTTTTGATAGCAATACTCATACTTGCCTCTTGGCAAAGCTTGCACGTTTAGGCGTACATTGAAGATTACTTCTATGGTTACAGTCCTATCTCACGAACAGGACCTCCAAAGTCTTTATACAAGGCGAGTTTTCCGATGGCATCCCAATACAAACGGGAGTCCCACAAGGCTCCACACTAAGCCCAACCCTATTCGCCGCATTCTTAGCAGATTTGCCTAACACCCATCCTGTTCACCTCTCGGCGTACACTGACGACTTAACGTTGTATTATTCAGACAATGCCCTACCTAATACAGTCTCAACAATGCAAACAGCACTTGACCACCTCATAGATTGGACACAACAATGGGGCCTTCAAGTTAGTACTACCAAAACCTGCTATCAGATTTTCACTAAAAAAAGACTACTTCATCTACCCACCTCACAATACACAACACTCCCATCCAACACGTACGAGAACATAAATATCTTGGCATGCGCTTAGACTCCCCCTTACTTACTTGGAAGGCACACATTCAACACCTTAAACAGACGACACAACCCCGACTCGCCATACTGAAAGCCCTCACTGGCACCACCTGGGGAGCACACCATAAAATCTTGCTCCGTTTCTATACAACCTACATTCGCAGCCAACTAGACTATTGTTGCCAAGCATATGCATCGGCTGCACCTACTAACCTACAGAGCCTCGAGATCATACAAAATAATGCCATGTGACTTATATGTGGCGCAATGCGTTCAACTCCAATCCTCGCACTTTACGGGGAAACGGGCCTCACAAGCTTAGTCACCAGACGAGACATAATGTGTGCCAACTATCTGTCACTCTGTACGACTGCTCACCAGACACACCCATACAGATCAAAAATTAACCCAACAGTTAACCCACATAACCCCCGCTTCCCAGCCATTCACTCGCAAACTTTCCTCACACGGACTACAAATAACCTCAATATAGACCTCTCCCTACCCCAAAACTGTGAAACCCAACTTCCTGTCCCCCCCATTCTACCTTGGCTTTATACAACTCCTAATACAGCAATACAACTCGAAGGCAACATTCCAAATTCTGCACCAAACTCAGCCATAGCCTCAGTTTTTGCCTCAACAATGAAAAATTGCTACCCAAATACCACAGAGATTTATACAGATGGGTCTTGCATCTTCATGAACAACGTACCCTCGGTCACTTGCGCTGTATGGATACCGGAATACCATCTCAAGCAGGTATGGCGGTTACCAAACCAACTATCTATTTTCACAGCGGAATTATATGCCTTGTATCAAGCTCTCCAAATCATCACAACATTACCAGTTGGGATATATACAATCTGTAGTGACTCCAAGAGCGCGATTCAAGCAATTACGTACTCTTCGAAAACATGCAAGGAGATTGTCTACCCATGCCTTCAACTTCTTCACAAACATCAATTGAACGGTTATGACACCTCTATCCAATGGGTACCAGCACATTGTGGTATTCTCCATAATGAACTTGTAGATCAACTAGCCAAAGCGATGTACAAAACGCCTCACCTTACCCGTCATCCAATTCCCCATGTTGCACGTAAAGGAGCCTTCAAAGATACCATCTCCCAGGATTTTGCAACAAGCTGGAAAACGTTATGCTCACCTTTGCACTATAGGTCCATTAAAAAGAAATGGGAAACTTGGAAACATGTCCGATATAAAAGCAGAGAAATTGATGTAACGTTGACCAGATTAAGGCTGGGACATACCAAACTAGCAGCACACAGCTCTAAGTACAGAACAGACATCAATGAACTCTGTACTCACTGTCAGGTGCCTGAAACAGTCGAATACTATCTCCTGCACTGCTTCCGACATCATAGTGCCAGAGTAAATTTCAAACAGGTCTTTATTGCACTTAAAATATCCTTTATCATCGAGTATATATTAAGAGGTGGTGACCACTCGTTACAAGAAAAATACCAAATAGTCAAAGCACTGGCTAAATATCTGCAGTCGACCAACAAATCGGATCACATCTGACTCGCGCCACACTTATACCTGGCGCCACCAACAGCTAAACACAGAAAACAACTGCCTCGTCGCAGCACCATGGATCAGCTGACGCCAAAAACACAACACACCGCCCTACGGTGCAGCAAGTCTCCCTACAACACACACCTCTGTTTTAATCACTGCTCCTCTATCAACAGCACAACGCAACAAGCACCTTGGTAGCTCCGATCATCCTCAACATAAACGCTTCCACCAACATCAGTACTGGTGCAGTCATCGGGAGGACAAACCCTTCATGCAAACTGCACCTACTATCAACAAGAAGAAGGAGTCTTCTTTCTTCTTTGGAGCTGAAGTCTTCTTTCTTCTTTGTAGCTGGAGTCTTCCGTCTTCTGTCTTCCACGTCGGTCTGCTCTGAAGCTTGCAGGAATTCCACCACCTCAAAACGAGCAAAATTAGGTCTCCATCCCCCTAAAGAGGGGGAAGTGGGCAGCTGCCCTCAGTGAGTCTTAGGTCTGCATCCTCATGCTATGTCTTCTTTTTCCTTTTCTTTGCTTGTTGTTTGACTTTGTACTTAACGTAGTCACTGGGGAAGAGGTCGGCTGACAGTGTGTATTCGTCACATTCCATGAAGAATAGTTCATTTGGAAGCACGCACTCCGTTCCTGGCGCACGCCGTAAGTGTTCCTCATACATCAAGTTGAATATACGGCTGGTGAGCCGTCGAAATGCAGGAGATCCGTGCATGGTGCTGCTACGTTGCTGATACAGTTTTCTTATTGCTGGAGTATCATAAGCTGGTTGGGCTGGGAGTGGCGAGTTTGTTTCAACTTCGACATAGTCAGTAGAGTCGTCATCAATGTCGACATAGTCAGTTGAGGCGTCATCAATGTGGACATAATCAGTAGAGTCGTCATCAGACATGTTGATGTCTGCAGGAGCACCCGAAAAACTTCCGGGTGGCAGTATCGTTGCAGATGATGTAGTCGCAGGTATGACTGGAGTAATAGGGTCCGGGTTGACAAGTGTCTCTGACGTGGGGTCGGACTCTGGTTGAGAGGAGCAACCGGTAAACATGGCCTCTGGTATCACAAAGGTCAGGAGGTTGTTGAGCTTGTACGTTTTTTTTTTTCATGCAAAGCAATGTAAATACAATAAAAACAACACATAACACAGAACACAACAAAATAAAACAATAGACCACCGGCCAGAAGGGCCGATTGCACAACACAACTAACCACAAACACGATAAATGCATAGAAAAAATACAGCACACATCAAGGCACAAAGCATAATACAATGGCAAACTAACAATCGCATTAACATCACAAACAAAACTTTCATAAAACAAAACATACATCAAAAGGCAGAACAGGAAACATAACAGTACAAACAATACATTTCAAACAAAACATTAAGAACAAACATGTACAACAGGTAAAGCAATATGAAAACACCAGGTCAAACGTACAGCACAGAAACAATACAGGAATAAAAACACACCAAACCAACCTCCCCGTAACAAACAAAGGGCGAGGCCAAAACAAACAATAATAATAAATAAGCAAACCACGCAACCCAAATAAACAAAACAGGTACAAACACAACAAACTGCATGCATTGGCCTGAAGGACCGAGAAATAAAACAACATAAAGTACATCAAGAAACATAACAAGACACTTCACACAGCACCCAACTAAGAATATCAACAAAAACAACAACTACAGTAACATGAAATCAGCATACATATTTGCTCGGGAACATATTCCGTGGAAACCGCACATGGCACACCTCCCAATGCATCCACGTTTTCCAGGATTCATGGCCTAACTTCGGGAGCGCCATTTGATCCGGAATCCCGGAAACAAACGCCTGCAGACGCGGAACCCACACGGTGTCCCTATGGACGCCAGTAGGCGCCACCCGATCCCATACACCCGGAACCCGCCCACCAGTAAAGTACTCCGGCCGTTCAAGCAGCAGGAACTCGGCAATCCGGGCCACCAGGTCCCCAATGCACGCAGGAGGGGGCTCGACAGAGGGCACCACCACAGGGGCATCAGCGGCCATGGGCTCACCACCAGACGACTGTAGGGAATCACAGCGGCACGCATCCTTTCTCAAAGTCACCACCAGGCCGCGCCCAGCACCAGCATCCTCACCACCCCCGGCACCTGAAGCCACCACACTCCACTGCGGAGAGCCCCCGGGCGGGGAAGGAACAGGAGGCACACCTGAGACACAGGCACCAGCCCCAGCAGGCACATGTACCTCCGCCATCACCAACCGTGGAGACAACGACCCATCTGGAGCCACGCCGTCACCACCAGAAGACCCACAGTCACTGAACTCCCCAACATCAGCCCAGGCAGTAGACGAACGCCTGGAACGTTTGGGCTCCGGCCGGAAATCGTCAGAGCCGGAAGCAGATCCAGAAGCACCGGCACCACTGGCCGGACGAACCGACGCCCGACGCAGAACGGCAGCAGCCTCTACCACATGAGGAACTGAACCACACACAGCAGGAGGCTCCGGAGCCACCCCAGTGCCCAGCACTGGGGTGGCTGCGGAGCACCCGGAAGAGGGTCTTCTACAACCAGAGGAACTTCGGGTGACGCTGCGGGAGCCTCAGCAGTGAACGAGACGCTCACCTCCTCACCCCCGGAGTCCTCTTCCAGAGGGAGCGGCGGGAAATCCTTTTCACGGAACAAGTTCACAGGTGCGACCAGATCAGCAGTACACCCGGCAGCGTGATACCCCAACAAGCCACACCGGAAGCAAGTACGGGGTTGTCGGGCATAAAACACCCGCACGTAGTATCCCAACAGCCGGACAGAGGATGGAATGTCCGACTTCAGCCGCATCCCGAGGGTTCGAATGTTGGTCTTCACTCCCGAATATGTGCCGGACGAAAGGGAGTTCATCCGCACACTGATGACGGAGCCGTACCTCTGGAAGAAACGCCGGAGGAGTGTCTCAGGAAACTCCATGGGGGCGCCATGAACACTGACGTACGTCACAGCTCCACTACGGTCCGAAACTGTCACAGACCCGGAGCCGTCCTGCAGCTGCAAAGTACGTCTCTCGTACCTCCGCTGAAAAACACGGTAGACCACCTCACCCGCAAACTTGCTGATGACACGGTGAGCAGACACTATCTCAACACCATAAACGTCCCGAACCGGGACTCGAAGCATGTCACTCAACACTACGTCCACCAGCGGGTAACAGCACGGCCAGTAAACTCCAAGCCGATGGAGTTTAACCGCACTACAGCGGGAATAGGGCCGCCCATCACAAAACAAGCCACGTCCCCACCACCAGGAACAGCAGGGAGGGTAGACACCCGTACACCCCCTGCCGGCGAAAACTGCAACTACCTCAAACTGCCAGAGCGGTCAAGCGACACGTCCGCACTCAACGGCAGCGCAGGTGGAACTCCCCTTGTACAAGTCGTTGAGTATTTCGTACCGTTTTTTTAAATCACCACCTGTCATTTTTGTTGCGAAGTGAATCAGAGCTGCAACAGTGCTGTCAGGGGTGGCTGGTGGCGGCGTGAGTGAGGACGGCTGGCTGGCTTGGTTGAGAGGTGTCGTCTGGGGCTGTGAGTGGCTGCCACGGAAGGTCCTGGTCCAGTAGTTTGGTTGCTCGACGTTTGCGGCGCCACTTGTCAGGAGTGCTGGGAAGGCTTCTTCTTGTATGTTGAATGCTTTCGATCTTGTAGTAGAATTTCGTGGTCTGGCGTCAATCATTTTCTTGATTTCCGCCTGTCTGGTGGGGCAGTCTTGAGAGACGGCTGTGCGGTCACCGTTGCAGAGTAAACAACGTTTGGTAGTGGCTTTGCAGGTCCTGTAATGGTGGTCGCCAGCACAGATGCTGCATTTCTGCGCAGGGTTGGGGCACTTCTGAGAATAGTGAGTGTACTGATAACACTTGAAGCACTGGCACAGGCGGAAATATCGCTGCCTAGCGATCTGGTGGGGTGTGCAGGCCACTCCAAAGCATCTGAGGCCGTTGTCGGCTGCAAGAGTAGCCTCTGCCGGAGTCTTGAGGGTGACCTTGAGGGAGGGCTTCCCGTTCTCACCCTGCTGGATGAGATAGGCTAAGATGGCTGTGAGGGATCGATTCAGAGCGTTGATGATCTTGACGATCTCAGTAATGGGTTGCTCAGCAATGATATCGCTTACTCTGTGAAAGAAAATTGTCCTCACTGCTTGGAATTGATGTGAAGGTAGGAGTGTTAATCCCTTTGCCTCTAGAGCCGTGAGCGTTTCCGTGTTGAACAGAGCCTCGAGTGCTACTGCACTGCAGAACAGTATCTGGGGTCCGGTTTCTTCTATAGCGACGACGATGGGTGCTGCCCCTGAGGTCGACGTCAGACGGGCCATGATCTCGGCCTTGGTGTATCTGGTGTCAGTTCCTCGGAACTTCACCTTAACCCTGAACAGCATGATGCCATTTTGTAGGCACCACGCTATTGATCAGGAGGGAAGCGATCTTGTCGCTGCTCAATTTTTACCCACCCGGCAGTGCTAGGTGCAAGCTTCCTCCCTCCCCCATCCCCTCGTCCATCTAACCATTTCCCATTCCCCCGTCCCCTCGTCCTCCCAACCATTCACCCTTCCCATGTTTCCTTTTCCTCCCCACCATCCTCCACTCCCCTGTCTCCTCGTCCTCTCCACAATCCCCCGCTCCTCCGTCCCCTCGTCCTCCCCAAAATTCCCTCATCCCCATCCCCTCGTCCTCCCCAAAATTCCATCATCCCCGTCCCCTCGTCCTCCCCAAAATTCCCTCATCCCCGTCCCTTCGTCCTCCTCACCATCCCCCAATCCCCCATCTCCCACTCCCCTGTCCCTTTGTCCTCCTCATCATTCGCCCCCTCTCCTGTCTCGTCGTACTCCCCACCATCCCCCACTCCTCTCTACCCTTGTTCTCCCTACCATTGTCCCCTCATCCTCCCCACCATCCCCCAATACTGTCCCCCTTGTCCTCCCCACCATTCTTCACTCCCTCGACTGATGCATTCCCAAATGATCTGATGTTCCCATCAGAAAAATGACAACAGCAAATGATCTGATGTTCCCATGACTGAAAAATAAGAACAGTTAAAAAAACGAAATGAAAAAAAAGGAAAACAAAAAATAACTATACTGACGAAATGAATGGTATGGTAAACAACACAGCCCAATTCCAATGCAGAGTCACAAAATAATTAAAACAAAATAAAAATATATCGAAATCTATGAAAATTCAATTAATCAATGCCATCAAAAACATTGAAATGGAATCGTAACATATTTAGAATAGCATGTGTTGCTTTTACGTACAAAAGATGGCATTGTTATATTCCAAAAAAAAAATAGTTTTTACCTATCATAGGTGTGTGGCATCTTTATAGTAGGTATATAAAAAACACATATATATATCGAATGTAACGTTGTGTCAAAATTTCAAAGCAATCGACAAAGAGCTTTAAGAGAAAACAGGGTGTGTTTCTTCTATGTGCAACAGATGGCGGTGTTTAAAAAAAAGCATATTTTGACCTGTCACAGGTGTGGCATGTATATAGTAGGTATTTAAAAACATGCAGGTATTTGAATGCAACGTTGTGTCAAAATTCGAAAGTAATCGATAAAGATGTTTCAGAGATTTCCCACACATGAAACTCACATGAAAAAACATTAAAGAAACATGTTTTTACCTGTCACCGAATGACATATAGTTGGTTTATCAAAACACACTCATATGCGAATGGAACGTTGTGTAAAAATTTCAAAGCAATCAGTGAAGATCTTTTGGACATTAGCAATTTTGAACAAACGATCATTTACATTTTTATTCATATAGATTCTATTTTACACTATAAAACCTACTTGCAGCCTTTGCAACATATTTGATTTTTCGTTATAAAACTCAACATTAATGGTATACACAGTTTTGCACTATAAACACCGTTCACAAAAGAAAGGGCATATAACGATAACTACTCTGGCAATGAACTTTAATGCTGGACTATTTTTTAGACTACAGAATACTTACTGGTTGGTAAATAAGCTACTGTTGTTACCATAAAAACCATTCCTAAGGAAAAACAGGCCTAAATCCAACACCAAGCAAATGCATTATTATCACAAAATTACTAAGTAACCAATGGTCAGGTTCACATCTTACTCGGTATGCTCTCTTTTGATAAGTTGCTGACGATTGCTTTCGTCGGCCGCTGATCTTGCCAGAACGGATTTATGTCTCACACTCTGGTAAATAATATTGTACACACTGTGAGGAATCCGTCAAGTGTAACCCACCCTTATTAGCCTTAGGAGATCAGAGCTTTAATTATCCGATTTGTTACCACACGAAGGCAATCTTGTAAATTTTATAAATATGGGAATGTTTTCTTAAGTACATCTGGCACAAGGGGAAATCCATCAGTGGTTAGGATGAGTCAGTGGCTCCTGGCAAACGATGGCTCATTACCTGGCTAGGATATGGGCGATCCTCGGATGGCCCTCGTTTTTCCACATTTGTATTCATTGCTGCTACAGTTTCTTTGGCTCTGACTATATTGTCATTCCTTTCATGATTACGAAAGATGTTTTTGGTGCTGAATTCGTAAATTGGCTAATAACTCACTCGTTAATCTTATTAATTCAACTAGTTCTGGGACTCGATGAAGTTGCGTTCGAAGTCTTGAAAAAGACATGTTTACTGCTGAGGTTTGTTCGTCATGACCGAGAATGATATTGTTACTGAACTAGCAGATCATCAGGTCGTTAACAAGAAGATTATGACAATGTTGTTGAATAACGAGTGTCTGCGCCGGTCAATCTCAACTGAACCAGTTGGGCCCATTCCTCCTGTGGCAACTCGGATTACGGAAATGCTTCGGCAGACACAACTATCACAAGCAAGGAAAATAAGCCTAAGCAGGGAGATCGAAGAAATCGAACAAACGTTGAAGCGATCATATGAGTCTGAGGAAATGGAATTGGAACAGAGAGCTATACAAGAGATAAGGAAAAATCCGAAATATTTTTTCACATACGCTAAATCAAAATCCAAAACCTCGACCAGTATTGGACCGTTAATTACAAATGAAGGTACGTACACAGAGGACAACAAAGAGATTAGTGAAATTCTAAGAAGCCAGTATGAGGCTATGTTTAGCACACCAATTAACAACATGAAAGTTGATGACCCAGACAGCTTCTTTATGAATGACATTCAAGCTGCAGATAATATAACGGATATTACCACAAACTCGGAAGACTTTGAAAGAGAAATTGACAATATGCCCATGCACTCAGCCCCTGGGCCTGACTCATGGAATTCAATATTCATAAAGAAATGTAAAGTACCAGTAGCGAGAGCACTCAGCGTAATATGGAGAAAGAGCCTGGATACAGGGGAGATACCAGCAGCACTTAAATCTGCAGATATAGCTCCGTTGCACAAGGGGGGGAGTAAAGCCTTGGCAAAAAATTATAGGCCAGTTGCACTAACATCACACATAATAAAAGTGTTTGAAAGAGTGATTAGGAATCAAATTTCTAGTTTTATGGAAAACAATGAATTGCACAATCCAGGACAACATGGTTTTAGAGCGGGAAGATCCTGTCTGTCACAGTTACTCAACCACTATGACAAAATCACAGAAGCCCTAGAAGAAAAGCAAAATGCAGATGTTGTATACACAGACTTTGCAAAGGCTTTCGACAAATGTGACCATGGGGTGATAGCTCACAAAATGAGGTCAATGGGAATAACTGGAAAAGTAGGACGCTGGATACTCAATTTCCTGTCGAACAGAACACAAAGAGTAACAGTCAATCAGATAAAATCGAGTCCAAGCGATGTTAAAAGCTCTGTACCTCAAGGTACAGTCCTTGCACCGCTACTGTTCCTTATTCTCATATCTGATATAGACAAAAATACACGTCACAGCTTCGTGTCATCCTTCGCAGATGACACAAAAATCAGCATGAAAATTACCTCTGCTGAAGACATTGAAAAACTACAAACAGATGTCAACAAAGTTTTCGATTGGGCAGCAGAAAATAATATGATGTTTAACAGTGATAAATTTCAGGTACTCAGGTACGGCAAAAATGAGGATCTGAAACATAATACAGGGTACAAAACACAATCAAATCTTCCCATAGTAGAAAAACAGCATGTCAAGGATTTGGGAATAATGATGTCCGACGATCTAACGTTTAGGGAGCATAACCAAGCAAATATCGCATCAGCCAGAAAAATGATCGGATGGATTACGAGAACTTTCAAATCCAGGGATCCCATCACAATGGTTGTACTCTTCAAGTCACTTGTGTTGTCCCGTCTCGAATACTGCTCAGTACTCACTTCCCCCTTCAGAGCAGGAGAGATTGCTGAAATAGAGGGAATACAGAGAACATATACGGCACGCATAGACGAGATAAAACACCTAAATTATTGGGATCGTCTCAAAGCTCTCCAAATGTACTCTCTAGAAAGGAGACGAGAGAGATACCAAATAATATACACGTGGAAAATACTGGAGGGCCAGGTCCCAAATCTACACAGTAAAATAACAACGTACTGGAGTGAACGATATGGAAGAAAATGCAAGATTGAACCAGTGAAGAGCAGAGGTGCCATAGGCACAATCAGAGAACACTGTATAAACATCAGAGGTCCGCGGTTGTTCAACGTCCTCCCAGCGACTATAAGAAATATTGCCGGAACAACCGTGGACATCTTCAAGAGAAAACTGGACTGTTTCCTAAGAGAAGTCCCGGATCAGCCGGGCTGTGGTGGGTATGTGGCTCTGCGGGCCGCTCCAAGCAACAGCCTGGTGGATCAAACTCTCACAAGTCGAGCCTGGCCTCGGGCCGGGCTTGGGGAGTAGAAGAACTCCCAGAACCCCATCAACCAGGTATCAACCAGGTAACTCCTTGACATTTGCCACTTTTTCGAATAGCTCGAAGAATCTCTCTGTCTCTTCGGGCACAAACAGGGGAATATCCTTTTCCCTAACCCTATTATCTGGTGGGTGTGATACCTGGGTGGTGCTCTCTGGCAACCCATGTTCATTCCTTTGTTTCAGCCAAAGTTCTATTTGCTTCTATCTGCATTTGTTTGGTCCTCTCTTTCTTTCTCCACCTCTAGTCTGGCTTCTCTTTTTCTACCTCCAGTCTGGTTTCCTCTTTTCCACCTGCAGTCCGGTTTTCTTTTTTTTCTTCTCTTGTTCATTTTTCATTTGCAGTTCTAACTTCAACCTTTCCAGTTGGAATTGTCTCTCCTCACGCTGCATCTGGAGCTCTAGCTGCAATCTTTCCAAGCTCCTATTCCGGTTACTCCTGCTACTGGATGAAGTAGCGGCTATCTGCGGCTACTCTTACTACTCCTACTTCATCCCCGGGATCTCACTTCATCCTGCCCATCATCCTCCTTTCCACTTTCAGCTCCTATCTTGGCTCCCTGTTCTGCCGCTTCACTCTTTACTCTCAGCTGCCTCCGGATCTCATCCTTCATCCCAGCCACTTTAGATGCCTTCACCCTGATGCCACATCTTTCCGCTATCTGTTTCAACTGATCCCTCGTGCAACCTTCGAAGTCCTCAGGCTTGCCTGACCCCACATACGCTTGCACCTTATCCATCGTGTCCTGTGAGTCTTCCCAGAGAGAGAATATATACCTGCAGGCACAAAGTCTACTTATTTCCACAAAGGGTGAACCAATCCACTCCTGGACAGGGTGTGGGTGTGTCAGTTCACTTCCTGGACACAGGCCCCCAAATATTATTATGTGTTGTAGGTAGGGTGCGTACGTCCCTTCCATATAACCAACCAAAACCCGTAGAGTGCTTGTACTTTGGTCAGGAGATTACCTTGTACGCTTTCTGCTCTTGGAGAGGGGCTCACTGTCACACGTTTAGGGGGTGGGCTCCAACACTGGCCTCGTTATCACGTGTACCCCCCAATTCAAGCTGCTGTGACTCCCCACTCTCTCCTTGGTTGATATGACCTCCTCAATCCCCCTTTCTTTGAATTATAATTCTGTACCACGCTGTCTACAGCTGTTTCTTTCTCTCTCTCTCTCCTACTTTCTGGGAAGCCTCACTAGGACATGGGCAAACACTGGGAAACTATATACATTTACTTAGACAGTGAACATGTAGTACATACATACAAGAATAATAATATGACTCCAAAACACTATGCTATTATAGTCAGGTTGCATTTAATCCCACAGGACTCTATCAGCTGCTTATATCAAGTGGTAGCCCAACTCCTGGCTTGCCACTTATGCTACCAACCTCACCTAGTGGGTTAAATCTTGTAATACAATATGGCACTATCAGCCCTAGAATATATATAAATAGAATCCAGCCTAAGGCTGCAACAACATAAACATCAATGCACGCGATGAGTCAAAATAACGTGGCTAAAGTATGTTGACCAGACCACACATTACAAGGTGAAGGGACGACGACGTTTCGGTCCCGTCCTGGACCATTCCTGGATCAATCGACTTGAGAGTGGTCCAGGACGGACCGAAATGTCGTCGTCCCTTCACCTTCTAGTGTGTGGTCTGGTCAACATAAACATCAATATAAATATTCCATGAATCAAACGTCCAATCACTCACCTTCCACTGCGTCATGCACGCTAATTGTCACAGACCTTGGCGCCATCTACAATCCTGGCGCCAAACTACAGCAGTTGACCCTCCCATTAAATGGAGTTTCCCATCTTTTAGTCTGCCCGGCTGAAAGGTGACAAGTAACCAGAGGCAGGCTAGGGAAGTGAGTGAAGCCAAGACAGTTTTTTTTTTTTTTTTTTTTTTTATTGTTTCTACCACAGCCAAGACAGTGGAAGACGTAGGTCGACCTAAAGGCTAGCCAGTTGGGCTGGATAAGCGCTGTGGACTTTACTCCTGGAAGGTGCTAGCCTAGTGGGCTGGTCGAGCACTGTGGACTTTACTCCTGGAAGGTACTAGCCAAGTGGGCTGGTCGAGCGCTGTGAACTTTACTCCTGGAAGAACTAGCCAAGTGGGCTGGTCGAGCACTGTGGACTTTACTCCTGGAAGGTACTAGCCAAGTGGGCTGGTCGAGCGCTGTGAACTTTACTCCTGGAAGAACTAGCCAAGTGGGCTGGTCGAACGCTGTGGTTGAGAGCTATAGACTTTACTCCCGGAGGTGCTAGCCAGTGAGATTAGATGAACACTTCGGTTGAGTGCTGTAGACTACTTTTCTGGAAGGTAACAGCCAGCGGGGCTGGTCAGGCGGTGCTAACTTTGTTGCTTGAGTGGTCCAATGGGTGCACAACGAAGACCTCATCAGAGGCACCTTGTGGTCGTCATCTGTGAACAACCCGTCCTCGCAAATTCGTATAGTCAATATTGACTTATTAAATACGTGCATAGGTGATATACTAAACATAATAGATACCCTTAAATAGCTTCATAGAAAACACCGACCTTACCTAACCTTGTTAGTATGTTAAGATAAGCATCTTATTGCTTCGTAATTACACTTATTACTTAACCTATACCTATAATAGGTTAAGTAACAATTGTAATTACGAAGCTATAAGATGCTTATCTTAACATACTAACAAGGTTAGGTAAGGTTGGTGTTTGTATGAAGCTATTTAAGGGTATCTATTATGTTTAGTATGTCACCTATGCACGTATTTAATAAGTCAATATTGACTTTACGAATTTGCGAGGACGGGTTGCTGTGAAGCAGGCTAGCATAAGGGCTAGCAACGCCAATCAGGTTGACATTGCCAGGTATCACCTGGGTGATACCTGGTTGATGGGGTTCTGGGAGTTCTTCTACTCTCCAAGCCCGGCCTGAGGCCAGACTTGACTTGTGAGAGTTTGGTCCACCAGGCTGTTGCTTGGAGCGACCCGCAGGCCCACATACCCACCACAGCCCGGTTGGTCCGGCACTCCTTGAAGGAAATGATCTAGTCTTCTCTTGAAGACTTCCACGGTTGTTCCTGTAATATTTCTGATGTTCGCTGGTATGACGTTGAACAACCGTAGACCTCTGTTGTTCATACAGTGTTCCCTGATTGTGCTTATGGCACCTCTGCTCTTCACTGGTTCTATTCTGAATTTTCTTCCATGTTGTTCACTCCAGTACGTTGTTATTTTACTGTGCAGATTTGGGACCTGTCACTCCAGTATTTTCCATGTGAATATTATTTGGTATCTCTCTAGTCTCCTTTTTAGTGAGTACATTTGGAGAGCTTTGAGACGATCCCAATAATGTAGGTGCTTTATCTCGTCTATGTGTGCCGTATATGTTCTCTGTATTCCCTCAATTTCAGCAATCTTTCCTGCTCTGAAGGGGAAGTGAGTACTGAGCAGTACTCAAGACGAGACAACACAAGTGATTTGAAGAGTACAACCATTGTGGTGGGATCTCTGGATGTGAAGGTTCTCGTAATCCATCCTATCATTTTTCTGGCTGACGAAATACTTGCTTGGTTATGCTCCCTAAACGTTAGGTCGTCGGACATCATTATTCCCAATCCTTGACATGCTTTTTCCTACTATGGGCAGATTCGATTGTGTTTTGTACCCTGTATTATGTTTAAGATCCTCATTTTTGCCGTATCTGAGTATCTGGAATTTATCACCGTTAATCATGTTCTTTTCTGCTGCCCAATCGAAAACTTTGTTAATATCTGTTTGTAGTTTATCAATGTCTTCAGCAGAGGTAATTTGCATGCTGATTTTTGTATCTGCAAAGGATGACACGAAGCTGTGACTTGTGTTTTTGTCTATGTCTGATATGAGAGTAAGGAACAGCAGTGGTGCAAGGACTGTACCTTGAGGTACAGATTTTAACTGCGCTCGGACTCTATTTTACTTGATTGACTGTTACTCTTTGTTCTGTTCGACAGGAAATTGAGTATCCAGCGTCCTACTTTGCCAGTTACCCATTGACCTCATTTTGTGTGCAATCACTCCATGGTCACATTTGTCGAATGCCTTTGCAAAATCTGCAACATCTGCATTATGTTTTTCCTCTAATGCTTCAGTGATTTTGTCGTAGTGGTCAAGTAGTTGAGAGGCATGATCTTCCTGCTCTAAATCCATGATGGCCTGGATTGTGGAGGTCATTGGTTTCCATGAATCTAGTGACCTGACTCCTGATCACTCTCTCAAATACTTTTATTATGTGGTACGTTAGTGCAACTGGTCTATAATTCTTTGCCAATGCTTTGCTACCACCCTTATGTAGAGGAGCAATGTCTGCTGCTTTAAGCGCATCTGGTATCTCCCCTGTGTCCAAGCTCTTCCTCCACACTATACTGAGTGCCTGTGCTACTGGCACTTGCATTTCCTTATAAATATTGAATTCCATAAGACTGGACCCGGGGCTGAGTGCATGAGCATATTGTCAATTTCTCTTTCAAAATCTGCCACGGTCGTGCTGATATCAGTTATATTTGCAGGT
>WNGS01158477.1:124545-151348 GCA_020271785.1 Procambarus virginalis
TAACTGCCAAGTTGTTGTTGTCATACTCTTCCCTGGTTCTTCTGTCATTTGGTGGAGGGTTATATATCACTGCTACTATCTACTCTTGGTCCTCCCATCATCATGGTGCCTGTTATGTAGTCTCTCAACCCTTCACAGCCTGGGATAACCATCTCCTTGAAACTCCTTCCTTTCTCATGAGTAGGGCCACTCCACTCCTCCCCTACCCTGCCTCTCCTTCTTTATTACAGTGTATTCCTGAGGGAACACCGCATTTTTTATGATTCCTGAGAGATTTGTTTCTGTGAGTCCAATTACATCTGGATTTACTTCTTGTGCTCTTTCCCAAGTCACTTGCCTTGCTTACAATCCCTCAATGTTTGAGTACTCACCTTTAGCTAACACTCTTCTGTCCATCCTCAGTATTTGCTGATTGCAATGAAGTAGGTAACATGGAGGGGTCGGGATAGGGAGAGGAAGGGTGGGCCCTGGGTTGTGAGGGGGGCTGAGGGTGAGGGTGACCTAGGTTGTGTGGGGCTTGAAGGATCTGGTTTGGAGAGGGTTGGGGCATGGGAGGGGTGGGGGAGAAGGGAGGGCTTGGGGGGTGGAGAAAAGAGAAGGGCTTGGTGGGTAGGGAAGGAGCTCGGGCTTGAGGGGAGAAAGGAGGGCTTGGGGGGGTGGGGGAGAAGTGCGGTGATGGGTAGTGGTAGTGAGGTGAGACAAATGTCATGGTGGTGGTGACAGGATACAATTAGGGTGGTAGTGGTAGTGGTGACAATGAGAAAAGTGTGGTGGTGGTAGTGACAGTGAAACAGGTGTGGTGATAGGTTGTGATAGTGATGGCGAGACAAAGTGGTGGTGATGGTAGTGGTAAGGACAGCTGAAACAAGTGTTGTGGTGTTGGTAGTGACGGTGAGGAATGTGTGGTGGTGGTGACGGTGACACAAGTGTGATGGAAGTGAAGGTGACAGGGAGACTGTGGGGTGCTAGTGGTGTAGTGACGGTGATAAAAGTGTGGTGTGTGACGGTGATAAAGTGTGGTGTAGTGACGGTGAGACGGAGAGATGGTGGTGGTAGTGATGGTGAGACAAGTGTGGTGGTTGTGGTAGTGACGGTGAGACAAGTGTGCTGGTGGTGGTAGTGATGGTGAGACGTGTGGTGAGGATGGTGGTAGTGACAGTGAGACAAGTGTAGTATGGTTGGTGGTAGTGATGGTGAGACAAGTGTGGTGGTCGTGGTAGTGACTGTGATGTAATACGGAACAAGGTATTGGCTCACATTTCGTCCTTTACCCGCCTGTAATCAACTTACTTAAACTTAATTTCCAGGACCCAGAGCTAACTCTCAGTCGAGTCCCACGCCACGTGGTCTTAGCCACTCGATCGGCTAAGATTATACAGCTTCGTGACGTCGTACTAGGTTTTCTAGCAAACTCAACGGATCCCTTTACGCCACCACCACCAGACCATTAACCAAAAGCGTCAATTAATCGGGGTCTAGACCAATTAATCAATCATTTAACCCTTGGGGCTTAATCCCCAAATTACTTGAAAAAAGAGGGGGGATGAATTTACGTTAAGTGTGGGAATTTACTGAAAACAAGGGGATATTTTAGCTCTTAAATTGGCAAAGGCTTGCCACCCAAATAAACCAAGACTCGTGGAGACCACATGACAAGGACCATCACATGTAAAATCATTCATGGAAATACTCAAAAATACGAAACGAGAAAATCTTAACAGAGTTTATTACCAAAAGCTAATAAATATAAAATAATAAGCACTCCCGAACTGTTACTCCCTAAATGAACTTAGTTTCTTATAGAGGCAGACATGAGATTACTAAACTCCACTGCAACTTTTACCTTAACTATGAAACCAGCCGATGGGGGTGCTGATCTCTGGAGAGGTGAGGATGGTTGACCTCTTTAGTTGCTGCCCGAATCCACACTGTTCTCACCTAGCTCTCCTCACAACTGAGGCTAGTGAGTATTACTCCACCAGGTTTAATAAATTTACTAAGCAGGTTTAAATTGAACATCTAATCTCTATTGTACTGATCAACCCAGATGGTAGAACTATTAAACTGAAGGTAATTGTACAGGCATCTTAGGGAAGGCTATTTCCAATTACAATATTGGCTATTGATCTGAATTTGAACTTTGAGAATTACTAATATGGTCTCTCTCTGGGCCGCGTGATCTTGACATGGTGAGTCATCTGGACCACAAACGACTAAAACAAACGGCATGTGGAAGGACTAATCTTATACATGCCGTCATTTCTCTTCCTGTATACAACCCTGATCTCAACCTTCATTCTACATACATGTAAACCTAACTTACATACATAAGCCAAATTAGTTATTACTGTATTCTGTTGAAAAATTCATCATATGTTGCATTAAAACAAAGGAGATGGCCATCTTGTATCCTAAAGATGTTAATCCTAAATACCAGGAGAGATGACCCATGCTCCCAAAGTCCGGTCAACTACCTTGCCACTGCATATTTTGTACAAGGGCATGTGCCACTGCCTTCCATACAATTACCTATTTAAAACAGCTTCAGCTGTTACAACCCCCCTTGCATATGTAAATTAATAAACCTTGTTTTTTAATGTCATAAAAAATGAGGTTTAGTATCCAAACCCTCAGTTATACAGCCAAAAATCCATGCCTCTATCAAAAGCTACCCAAACTAATAAGGTGACAATACTCAGATAGTACTGCAAAAATCATAAAATAATTTGTTTATCATTATCATTTTTATCATTAATTTTAGCAAGTGTCCCGACTGTCAACTGACAGCTCAGCAATCATCCAACACCTGGAAACATGCATCCTACACCTAACTGATATAGCTAAATAAAAATA
The DNA here is from genome assembly GCA_020271785.1 of Procambarus virginalis. Lineage (NCBI taxonomy): Eukaryota > Metazoa > Arthropoda > Malacostraca > Decapoda > Cambaridae > Procambarus > Procambarus virginalis. The sequence continues at coordinate 127,399 of WNGS01158477.1, forward strand.
TCCCTAATCTGTCAGCAAAACTAGCTAGTAAAATTCCTTAGCTCCTCATTAGCCAACCTCGTGTGTTCCCTAGACCCGGACACACACACAATTCAAACAAACAAGTATTTACAGACTGAACTTTCCAGTCATCCAGGAGAGGAACACTGAACTCCATTGAGTTCCTTCCCATGTTCCATTTATTCGTAAAGCAATGTCATCACTGACATTCTGCCAATAAAACAAACCCAGTTTTTATTTCAGATATCTAAAAATTGTACTACAACTAAATCACAGGTTGCAGCTGACTGTACAGCCAAGTGTCCGCACTCAATTTAAGAGTGTTAATGTTTTTATTGGTCCGCCCCTCCTGTGTTCAAAAACTCTGAAAAAATAGCACAACATAATTTTCCATAACCGTTTGTTCTGAGCTGACACTCACACAGGCGGCTTTTAATGAATGACCAAGTCATATAGGAGAATTTTCCGCATTTCACTATTCCAGAATAATATTGATTCTAAATCTCTTTTTCAACATTTAAACAAAAGTGTCCAGATGTGCTTTATAAAGGTGTTCAGAGCCTACTTCACTTTATCTTTTTTCACCAATTGTTCTTTTTAAATATAAAAAAAACGATGAAGATGAACGCTGAATGTATTCGATGACAATGATGTCGATGACGATCTTGCTTCTACCATGCGTTGATGTAGATCCCTGGTTCTCTTGTACTGTACTCCCATCCCGGTTTTCTTGAATGACGACAGAGTGTACCAGAGCGGAGCGCTAAGTGCCAGCTGTAGAATACTGTCACTCGACAATTGACCTGGCTCCCAAAAGTTCACACATCTTCACATCACCCACAGCTCACACGGCAGTCTTGATGTAAAACTTGACGTCGCAGATGACCACAGACGAGCAGGACTAGACGCACTAACGACGTCTCGTAACAGCGGTGGTATCAGAGGGCCGTTGAGGCGGGTGGCTTGTTTGCAGAACAGGCGGATCCCGCCTTCCATCATGGCTCATATCGTCTCAGGCGTTTCTTTATGTCACCAGGTTACTAGGCCATAAACACCAACTGTGTATACCCTCATACCGCTGACTTTAGGTCAAAGGAGGCAATTCTGCGACTTTCTATAGCGAGTCCCGGAACTCTGCAGGGAGATTGTGCCTTCCACCTGTGACCACCTTAGTTCCACTTCCTTGTTACTCAGACAACGTAATCATCAATCTTCCGACGAGAACTTGTGAGTACTGCTACTGCTCGCCCATTCTCTTGACCTCTTCTCCAACACTGCTGGTATTGCTGCAGTCTTGTCAATGCAGCTGGTGGGTAGTGGCGACCTCGAGTCAGCTATCCACGGTGTTAGACGTTGACATCCGGTGACTGTTAGAATGACATCCGCTGACTGTTAGAATGACATCCGTTGACATCGTTTGTGACGTGAGGCGTCGGCCGGGTGACTCTTGGATAGTCGCCCCCCAAAGTAACTGATGTTACTGGGTCTGGTGGGGGGAGGGCTTTGTGTAACGTGCCTCCCCCTCGGTCTTTACAGACAAGGGTTCACGTGTGGCTGGAGCAACTGGTTCGGTGTACCAATCAGACCTGGAAACAGACAGACACAACAAGGCGGAAGCATAGATATAACTTTGGGTTTGATGGAGGTGGAACCCCAGTGTATGGTAAAAGCTGCTACCCGAGTCAAGTACAAGTAATAATTCACATCATTGCCTCTACAGGAAAATCTAATGAATACTAATTTATACTAACCAAGGAAGTTACTTTACTGTTACTGTGCAGTGCGAGATCTCGTGATAATGGGGTGATGAGACTGCATCTGACTCGCGTCATCACGTCAACAAGTACCAACACGTATCTGTTACCCGAATGACTGTGGTGTAAGTCAATCAAATCGGCCCCCACACGATCTAATGGTTCACGAATTTCAGGAAATTCCTGAAGTGGAGGTTGTACCTTAAGGGGTACCTTTCCTTCTCTGGCAATGAAGACATGACTTCACGTAATTGATTACCTCAGAAAGCAACCCTGGGAAATATAATAGAGACTTTGCCTTTAAGTGAGTTTTAAATGCCCGGATGCACTGCAACTTTAGATGCATGTGCAAGCTTTAATGCCAATGACCGCAACGCGTCCGGAATAACTAGCTGGAATATTGCCCTATTTTTTTGACTATTTACATAATACAGGACGCCCTGTTTCATCTCAAAATCATAAATCTGTAATTTACGGTTCTTTAGAGGGTATTTTCCCCTTTCCAAATACTCAATAATCTCCTTCCACCTAGGCTCGCTCATCTGGTATTCTCTAATTTTATATGATTGAATGGTTTCAATATTCCAGTTTATATTAATTAACGCGATATTTCTGCTCAAAGTATCCGGCACAACATGTGCTGGACCAGGCTTATATAATATCTGGAATGAGTGGGCCGAAAGTTCGTGAGACCAGCGCGACATTCGTGGGCATTTAGTGCGCTTTTTATATGTGTGTTAAAGCACGATAGTCGGTGTAAATTACGAAATGGCGCTGAAATAGGTATGGCTCGTAATACCTAACTGACTCTACTACTGCCAATGCCTCCTGAACGTGGCCGAATATCGAACTTCAGGTCCCTTGACCTTTCTACTGAAACAGGCAACCGGATGGGGGAAATTATCCTCATCTCGCTGAATTAAACACCCGCCAATAGCTATACCGCTGGCGTCAGTTTGCACCTCCCACTCTTTATCGAAATCAGGAATGGTCAGTACCGGTGTCGTAATTAGTTGGCTCTTAAATTTCCGATAGGCTTCGTCATGTTCAGGTTTCCAAACGAACTTCGCATTCTTCTTTGTCAGATCAGTCAGGGGTGCTGAAATGCCAGCGAAACCTTCAATGTGCCAACGAAAATATCCGGCCGCCCCCAGAAACCTGCGCACGTCCTTTGCTGTCCTTGGAGTTAGCCTGTAAGCAATGGCTCGGCAAGAGTCTGGGTCAGGTCGAATACCGTCTGGGCATACCTGGACCCCCAGAAATTTGAATTTCTGAGCCGCCAGGGTGCACTTCTGTACATTCAGCTTGAAACCCGACCGATCTAACAAAGTCGAAGTCTCAGTTAAGTCTTGTAGGTGTTCCTCAAACGTCCTGGAATATACCACAACATCATCCAGGTACGCTAACGAATGCCTTTCCAAGACTGGGACCGAGTATGAAGTTAATGACCCTCTGAAATGACGAAGGCGCTGTTTTTAACTCGAATGGCATCCTACAGAATTGATAAATGTGCCTACCATCCGAGAACGCCGTTTTGTCTCTATCTTGTTCTGCAACAGGAATTGGCCAATACGCCGATTTCGCGTCATGAGTTGAGAAATACTTTGCAGCACCAAATTGATCGATTATCTCCTGTATTTGGGGCAACGGATACACATCACCCTTAGTTATTTCGTTTACCTTCCGGTAGTCAACACAGAAGTGATAACTACCATCCGGTTTGCGAACTAGCACAACAGGAGAGAGCCACGGTGACATACTAGACTATCACGCCTTGCTTCAACATTTTCTGGCAACCTCCACTGTCGGGTGTTCCCCCAGAGGATGATCTCCAGGAGAAATAGTGTGTTCAATCCTATCCAGGAGACCAATCTTGTCATCATCAGTGGCAAACAGCCTAGGAAATCTACGCAAGACACCCCCCCCCCCCCCTCAAACGTTTCCTGTCTGCCTGAGAGACATGTTGTAAGTCTAGTGCCGCAATTAGTTTGTCTACGTCATGATTCATATTCTTACTACTCTCCTTGGTCATGTTCTGTGAATAGGTAACGCTCTCCGTTACCTGTAACGCACTACATTGTGCGGTGATGGCAGGTGGCTCTCCCTTGCTCTCATGCTGATAAATTTTAGCTTCCTCAACAACAGTAGCCTGAGATACCCTGTCCTCGACTCTAAACCTAAAAGTCTTATGAGAGAGGTTAACGACCGGAATGATGGCACCTTTGTCAAGCACTACAATAAGATGGTGGGGAATCAATAACCTGCCACACCTTCCAGCCACCTGAAGGGTGGTACCTGGTGGGATGTGACGCCCTACGGAAACTTCCAGGAATTTAACAGAATGTTGGGGCAAGTTTGTTTAGTCAGTGCATGCAAAACACATGACCTTCTATCGTTGTCTTGAAGAGATTTATATAACAATTGGGGAAATTTATGTTATATTTTTGCTTCCTCTTAACTGATGCTACAACTGGAGGATGGGCGACCATTTTCACTGGGTAAGAACTTCTTCCCAAACTCAGTCTACCGTTCCGAGCACCTTTGCTTGCAGACAAACAGTAATTAAAACGGGACAGGAAATCCATCCCCACGAGTACGTCTCCCGGATAATAAAGGTCTCCAACTTCATTACAAGTGTGAGGGTGACATTCCTGGGCCAGTATCATTCTCTAGTGCGCGCAAGTGACGTAATTCTGGTCTTAACATCAGGCAGTGTTAATTATATTTTTGGCGAATTAAGTGATTTTTCGAGAAAAATCGTGTTGTGAATTTTTTCAGAGTCCAGCTTGGGAGTAAACACAGTTTTTTTGGTGAAAATTCGATTTTATTAGACAGATGCATGTCCTGGGTGTCTGTATTATTCGCTAGAGCGTGTTATTAACGTAAAACTTGTTAATTTCCTTCAGATATACAATTTTGATTGTTAAGCGTTTAAGCAAAAAAAAACGTGGGACTTGTGTTTTTAGCGCGGCTGAACGCTCCTTCAATAATTTAGTGGCCAAGCTGTTCACTTCAAGTATGCCTAGTGTACGAGCACAGTAAATAATCTTTATTAGTCCATCACGAGTGCAGCGAGATAGTTACTTTATTTTTTTAATTGATTTATAAAAATAAGATGCTTGAATTTTTTAAAAGTAAACAACTCAGTTTTCGGTAAAAGGACCGCGGATTATTTCACGATCTGGTACTGCTGCAAGGCAGGCGCCTTCATTAATTAGTTTCACTTAAGTGATTCTCTCGAATAATCGACGTATTCATTTTTTGGGGGAATTTAGATTCTTTTTCTTTCAAAATTTTTTCTTTCAAAAAGAGGGCTGTAAATTTTGTGTTATTTGTGTAGATCTCGGTTGTAGTGACATCTCACGTCGTGTGTGAGGGTGAATGATAGTTACGAGGGGCATAGCCCACCGGGAATTACAGGGAATGTTTAACCAAGACAGGGACCAGTCAGTAGGGGCCATGGGGGGTGCACGCATAGAGGAGGGCACCCCCCCAGGAAATAATTTTAGGTTGCCACAACGTATCTGGAAAGTGTTGGAAAGTATTGGCAACGTTTGTTTTCACGCATTAGATGCATAATTTTGTGTGGATGTAAATAAGTTTCTAAAACGTATTGCACGAAACGTTGGCTAAAAAAAAATTGAAACCTTGTGGCAACCTTAAATGTTTCATAATCGTAGCTTTTTATTGCGGTTATTTATATAAATGTAGAAATATAAAAGTATATTTCTACATTTAGTAAAATGAAACAGGGTCATAATAAAGGTTAATTCATCATTTTTACTCATATTCTTAGGAAGAGGTCGAGGAGGAAGAATTACAGGTAAGAGGATCATGTCGAGGAGGAAGGAGGAGGAGATCGAGGAGGAAGGAGGAGGAGGAGGTCGTGGCAGAGGAGGAAGGAGGAGGACGAGGTCGAGGCAGAGGAGGAAGGAGGAGGAGGAGGTCGAGGCAGAGGAGGAAGGAGGAGGACGAGGTCGAGGCAGAGGAGGAAGGAGGAGGAGGAGGTCGAGGCAGAGGAGGAAGGAGGAGGACGAGGTCGAGGCAGAGGAGGAAGGAGGAGGACGAGGTCGAGGCAGAGGAGGAAGGAGGAGGACGAGGTCGAGGCAGAGGAGGAAGGAGGAGGAGGAAGTCGAGGCAGAGGAGGAAAGAGGATGAGCTAGAGGAGGAAGTTAAAGAGGACGTTGAGGAGGAGGTGGAGGAGTAGGGCGAGGAGGAAGAAGGAGGAGAGCGAGGAGGAGGAGGAGGAGGAGGGCGAGGAGGCAGTAGTAGGGCGAGGAGGAAGGAGGAGGAGGAGGAGAGCGAGGAGGAAGGAGGAGGGCGAGGAGGAAGGAGGAGGCAGGTGAGGAGTGAGGAGGAAAGAGGAGGAAGGAGGAGGAGGCGAGCGAAGAGGAAGGAAGGAGGAGGAGGGCTAGGAAGAAGAAGAGCGAGGAGGGCGAGAAGGGAGGAATAGGAAGTCGAGGAGGAAGGAGGAGAAGGAGAACAAGGAGGATGGAGGAGGAGGTTGAGGAGGGAGGAGAAGGAGGCCGAAGAGGAAGGAGGGCGAGGAGGAGGAAGGAGGAGGGTAAGGAAGAGGAGGGCGAGGAGGAAGGAGGAGGAGGCGAGCGAGGTGGAAGGAGGAAAGAGGAGGAAGGAGGAAGAGGGCTAGGAAAAAGGAGAGCAAGGAGGAGGGCTAGAAGGAATAGGAGGTCGAGGAGGAAGGAGGAGGAGGGCGAAGAGGAAGGAGGGGAGGGCGAGGAGGAAGGAGGAGGGCGAGGAGGAAGAAGGTGGAGGAAGGAGGAGAAGGGCGAGGAGGAGGAGGAAAGAGGAGAGCGAGGAGGACGAGGGTGAGAAGGAANTATATATATATATAGATATATCTATTATATATAGATAATATATATAATATATATATATATATATATATATATATTATATTATATATATATATATAATATATTATATATATATATATATATATATATATATATATATATATATATATATATATATATATATATATATATATATATGCGAATGAAAACTCACCCCCAGAAGTGACTCGAACCATACTCCCAGGAGCAATGCAACTGGTATGTACAAGGCGCCTTAAACCACTTGACCATCACGACCGGACAAAATGAGTGATAGCCGAAGCTATTTGAACCACCCCACCGCCGGCACTCGGATGGTTATCTTGGCATAGCATTTTACCAAATCACCTCATTCTTTGGGGCACACGTGAGGAAACAAATGCGAACAAGCCTGAATGGTCCCAGGACTATATGCGAATGAAAACTCACACCCCAGAAGTGACTCGAACCCATACTCCCAGGAGCAACGCAACTGGTATGTACAAGACGCCTTAAACCACTTGACCATCACGACCGGACAAAATGAGGTGATAGCCGAAGCTATTTGAACCACCCCACCGCCGGCACTCGGATGGTTATCTTGGGCATAGCATTTACCAAATCACCTCATTCTTTGGGGCACACGTGAGGAACACAAATGCGAACAAGCCTGAATGGTCCCCAGGACTATATGCGAATGAAAACTCACACCCCAGAAGTGACTCGAACCTATACTCCCAGGAGCAATGCAACTGGTATGTACAAGACGCCTTAAACCACTTGACCATCTTGACCGGACAAAATGAGGTGATAGCCGAAGCTATTTGAACCACCCCACCGCCGGCACTCGGATGGTTATCTTGGGCATAGCATTTTACCAAATCACCTCATTCTTTGGGGCACACGTGAGGAACACAAATGCGAACAAGCCTGAATGGTCCCCAGGACTATATGCGAATGAAAACTCACACCCCAGAAGTGACTCGAACCCATACTGCCAGGAGCGAGGCAACTGGTATGTACATGGACGCCTTTATGCGCTTGACCATCATGACCGGACAAAAGGAAGTGATAGCCGAAGCTATTTGAACCACTTCCTTGCCGGCACTCGGATGGTAATCTTGGGCATAGCATTTTATCAAATCACCTCAGTTTTTGGGGCAATACGTGAGGAACACAAACGTGAACAAGCCTGAATGGTCCCCAGGACAATATGCAACTGAAAACTCACACCCCAGAAGTGACTCGAACCCATACTGCAAGGAGCAACGCAACTGGTATGTACAGGGCCGCCTTAATCCGCTTGACCATCATGACCAGACATATGGAAGTGATAGCCGAAGCTATTTGAACGACTTCCCTGCTGGCACTCGGATGGTAATTTTGGGCATAGCGTTTTATCAAATCACCTCAGTTTTTGGGGCTTTACGTGAGGAACACAATTGCAAACAAGCCTGAATGGTCCCCAGGACTATATGCAACTCAAAACTCACACCCAAGAAGTGACTCGAACCCATTCTGCCAGAAGCAACGCAACTGGCATGTACAGGGACGCCTTTATCCGCTTTTCTAAAACGCCTTTTCCTCGAGCACTTTCCTTCTCACTCCCGCTCCGTTTCTGTCTTCACCGATGGGTCTAAGTCTGTGGACGGTGTTAGCTACGCTGTTGTTTTCCCAGATCGCACTTATAAGTGCCGCTTAACTCCGGAGACTAGCATCTTTACAGCAGAGCTTTATGTTATTCTCTATGCTCTTCGTCTCCTGCTTTTTCGTTGTCAGTCTTCCTTTGTAGTCGTTGTTGACTCGCGTAGTGCCCTCCTGGTTCTCGGGTCCTTTAATCCGTTTCATCCAGTAGTTGTCGAGATCCAGCATTGGCTGTTTCTTGTTCACAGTAAATTTAAGTCGGTTGAGTTTTGTTGGGTTCCCAGCCATATTGGTGTGTCTTTAAATGAACGTGCGGATGCTGCCGCCAAGGAAGCTGTCCGCTCTTGTCCCATCTCTCGTAAAGGTATTCCATATCCCGACTTTTACCCAGTTATCCATCCCTCCATCCTTACCCGTTGGCTGGCTTCTTGGTCGTCTGTTACTGGTAACAAACTATGTACTCTTAAATGTTGTGTTTCCTCGTGGCCGTCCGCCTACCACCATAACCAGTGATGGGAAACGGCTCTGGCGAGGTTGTATATTCGCCATACTCGCTTAACCCCATAGTCACTTGATGGAGCACCGCCCTGCTCCATATTGTCCTAATTGCATTGTCCTTCTTAGGCCGTGCATGTCCTTCTTGAATGTCCTGACTTCCAGGACGAGCGTGTGTCTTGTTTTCTGACCACCCCTCGCGGTCGCCTGTCCCTCAATAGAATTCTTGGTGACTCGGATACTTTTGTTATCGTTCGCCTTATGCGTTGTTGTTCTCGTATTGGCATCCTTGGTGATATTTAGCGCCCTCTGATTATTCCGCACATTTGATGGTGCTACAGAGCCTTCCCGGTTTGGTGCCTTCTTTTGATAATTACTTACTTACTTACTAAATTCAACTAACGAGGTGGTAGAGGTACTCGGAATTAAGGTAGAGAAACTAAACCTAATTATTATTCTAATATATAAACTGCCAGATACAACGGTTGAGGAATTCACAGAGCAGATGCACAAAATAGAGAACATACTTGATAACCTAGCAAACCCAGCTCCAGATATTATCTTCCTTGGAGATTTCAATTTACCGAGTCTAAGATGGAAAATGGCAAACACAAATATCATAGCTGGAATGACCCGGGAAATAACCAACCACAGGTCAGAGAACTTTTGAGATTCTGTGACAAATTCTCGCTCAATCAACAGATCACAGAACCAACTAGGAACGAAAACACACTAGACTTGTTATTCACAAACAATGATGAACTAATCAGAGACATAACAATCTCAGATACTTCATACTCAGACCATAAGCTCATTGAAGTGCGAACTAGCATAAATAACGGTAGTAGGTCTAAGAAACCTAACAAGCGAGAAGGAATATTCAATCAATTCAATTTTAACAATAAGAGGATTGACTGGGAAAAAATAAATGTAGACCTTGCAACCATTCAATGGGAGACGGTCTTAAGCGACAAAACTCCCACACAGGGAATAGCTCAACTGACAGCTGAAGCTTACAAGGTCTGCTTGAAGCACGTGCCTGTGAGGAGGGGCAGAAAGAGGAGCACTCTAGAAAGAGAACGCAGACGACTGTACAGGAGATGGAAAAAAATAACGGAAATGCTTCAGCAGACACAACTATCACAAGCAAGGAAAATATGCATAAACAGGGAGATCGAGGAAATAGAACAAACGTTGAAGCGATCATATGAGTCTGAGGAAATGGAATTGAAACAGAGAGCTATACAAGAGGTAAGGAAAAATCCGAAATATTTTTTCACATACGCAAAATCAAAATTCAAAACCTCGACCAGTATTGGACTGTTAATTACAAATGAAGGTACGTACACAGAGGTCAACAAAGAGATTAGTGAAATTCTAAGAAGCCAGTATGAGGTTATGTTTAGCACACCAATAAACAACATGAAAGTTGATGACCCAGACAGCTTCTTTATGAATGACATTCAAGCTGCAGATAATATAACGGATATTACCACAAACTCGGAAGACTTTGAAAGAGAAATTGACAATATGCCTATGCACTCAGCTCCTGGGCCTGACTCATGGAATTCAATATTCATAAAGAAATGTAAAGTACCAGTAGCGAGAGCACTCAGCGTAATATGGAGAAAGAGCTTGGCTATAGGGGAGATACCAGTAGTAGTAGGCATCCATCAGTCTCAGGAGACTATGGAGTTGCGCTCTGGTTGTCGGTCTGGAGTGGCCTCACCAGGGCGCAAAGCCAGGGTAGGTTGAATCGGGGGAGAAGCTGTTACCCAGGCAGCAGGTCCCCCTCTCCACGGCGCTGAAAGTCTCCAATGGAAAGGCATACGCCAATACGATTGGTTCCAGCGCCGTCGCAGGAACTCCGGAGACTAGCATCCTAGGGGAGATACCAGCAGCACTTAAATCTGCAGATATAGCTCTGTTGCACAAGGGGGGGGGGGGAGTAAATCCTTGGCAAAAAATTATAGGCCAGTTACACTAACATCACACATAATAAAAGTGTTTGAAGGAGTGATTAGGAATCACATTTCTAGTTTTATTGAAAATGAATTGCACAATCCAGGACAACGTGGATTTAGAGCAGGAAGATCCTGTCTGTCACAGTTACTCAACCACTATGACAAAATCACAGAAGCCCTAGAAGAAAAGCAAAATGCAGATGTTGTATAAACAGACTTTGCAAAGGCGTTCGACAAATGTGACCATGGGGTGATAGCTCACAAAATGAGGTCAATGGGAATAACTGGAAAAGTAGGACGCTGGATACTCAATTTCCTGTCGAACAGAACACAAAGAGTAACAGTCAATCAGATAAAATCGAGTCCAAGCAATGTTAAAAGCTCTGTACCTCAAGGTACAGTCCTTGCACCACTACTGTTCCTTATTCTCATATCTGATATAGACAAAAATACACGTCATAGCTTCGTGTCGTCCTTTGCAGATGACACAAAAATCAGCATGAAAATTACCTCTGCTGAAGACATTGAAAAACTACAAGCAGATGTCAACAAAGTTTTTGATTGGGCAGCAGAAAATAACATGATGTTTAACAGTGATAAATTTCAGGTACTCAGGTACGGCAAAAATGAGGATCTGAAACATAATACAGGGTACAAAACACAATCGAATCTTCCCATAGTAGAAAAACAGCATGTCAAGGATTTGGGAATAATGATGTCCGAAGATCTAACGTTTAGGGAGCATAACCAAACAAATATCGCGTCAGCCAGAAAAATTATCGGATGGATTACAAGAACTTTCAAATCCAGGGATCCCACCACATTGGTTGTACTCTTCAAGTCACTTGTGTTGTCCCATCTCGAGTACTGCTCAGTACTCACTTCCCCCTTCAGAGCAGGAGAGATTGCTGAAATAGAGGGAATACAGAGAACATATACGGCACCCATAGACGAGATAAAACACCTAAATTATTGAGATCGTCTCAAAGCTCTCCAAATGTATTCTCTAGAAAGGAGACGAGAGAGATACCAAATAATATACACATGGAAAATACTGGAGGGCCAGGTCCCAAATCTACACAGTAAAATAACAACGTACTGGAGTGAACGATATGGAAGAAAATGCAGAATAGAACCAGTGAAGAGCAGAGGTGCCATAGGCACAATCAGAGAGCATTGTATAAACATCAGAGGTCCGCGGTTGTTCAAAGTCCTCACAGCGACTATAAGAAATATTGCCGGAACAACCGTGGACATGTGCAAGAGAAAACTGGACTGTTTTCTAAGAGAAGTTCCGGATCAGCCGGGCTGTGGTGGGTATGTGGCCCTGTGGGCCGCTCCAAGCAACAGCCTTTTGGACCAAACTCTCACAAGTCGAGCCTGGCCTCGGGCCGGGCTTGGGGAGTAGAAGAACTCCCAGAACCCCATCAAGCAGGGGAGGGCAGCAAGAAGCGTAGAGTAACTGGAGGAGGTTACTAGAGGCGTGTCTCCTAACCTACCTTTTTGTTGTTGCATAGTGCTTACAGATTAGTATGTTTTGCTTGATTGCATCATCTATGAACACTCAGTATGTTCAAGTTGGTTCATTTATGCATCACTCATGGCTGGTGTCTAGCTGTCAGTAAAGGTGTCACAGGAAGGATTTCGAGTAACGTCAGTGATATTTCTTTCGTTGTTGTAGTAGTTAGTACTTTGTTGAATAAACTGTGTTGTTATATTGAACATTTTTTCGCCTTTTCGTACACCACACACACACATTTTATTGCTCTATATGTGTTCTGCCACGTTGCCTGAAATTATTATTGCTATTCATTTTGAGACTGCCTTTGAGAATTGGGCTGAATTCATAGCACCACACAACAAATTAAATGGTGTGAGAACCCGTGACGTACTCGTTAGATTCGGTCCGGCGATTTGCAAAGGTCGACGGCTAAATGAAGGGGATTTTAAGCTTTTGAGGTCTCGGTGTTGGCACGCGCCTAGTCAATTATTCTATAGTCTCTAAAGTGGGGAATGAGCTGCTTACTACACTTAGCGTGTTAGCTAATCACATCCTTCCTCAGGAGACCCATCTAGACTTTCAGTTTAAAGTCGACGGATGTAATACTAGAATATCACGACACGGGAATAAGAATAAATTAAAATATTCATGTGATGGTGAGACTGGAGTGGTGGTGGTAGTGATGGTGAGACTGGTGTGGTAGTGATGGTGAGACAAGTGTGGTTGTAGGTGGTGGTAGTGACGGTGAGACAAGTGTTGTGGTGGTGGTAGTGACGGTGAGACAAGTGTGGTGGTTGTTGGTGGTAGTGACGGTGAGACAAGTGTGGTGGTGTGGTGGTGGTAGTGACGGTGAGACAAGTGTGGTTGTAGGTGGTGGTACTGACGGTGAGACAAGTGTGGTGGTGGTGGTAGTGACGGTGAGACAAGTGTGGTGGTAGTTGGTGGTAGTGACGGTGAGACAAGTGTGGTGGTGGTGGTGGTGGTGGTAGTGACGGTGAGACAAGAGTACTCACCTAATTGTGCTTGCGGGGGTTGAGCTTTGGCTGTTTGGTCCCGCCTCTCAACTGTCAATCAACTGGTGTACATATTCCTGAGCCTACTGGGCTCTGTCATATCTACATTTGAAACTGTGTATGGAGTAAGCCTCCACCTCATCACTGCCTAATACATTCCATCTGTTAACTATTCTGACACTGAAAAAAGTTCTTTCTAACGTCCCTGTGGCTCATTTGGGTACTATGTTTCCACCTGTGTCCCCTTGTTCGCGAACCACCCGTGCTAAACAGTTTATCTTTATCTACCCGGTCAATTCTGCTGAGAATTTTGTAGGCAATGATCATGTCTACCCTTACTCTTCTATCTTCTAGTGTCGTGAGGTGCATTTCCCGCAGCTTTTCCTCGTAACTCATGCCTCTTAGTTCTGGGACTAGCCTAGTGGCATTCCTCTGAACTTTTTCTAGCTTCGCATTGTGCTTGACAAGGTACGGGCTCCATGCTGGGGCTGCATACTCCAGGATTGGTCTTACATGTGTGGTATATAATGTTCTGAATGATTCCTTACATAGGTTCCTGAAGGCAGTTCTGATGTTTGCCAGCCTCGCATACACAGCAGATGTTATTCTTTTGATGTGGGCTTCAAGAGACAGGTTTGGTGTGATATCAACTCCCAGATCTTTCTCGCTGTCCGTTTCTTGAAGGACTTCCTCCCCCATTCGGTATCCTGTGTCTGGCCTCCTGTTTCCACTGTCTAGTTTCATTTCCTTTCATTTACTCGGGTTGAACATTAATAGCCATTTGTTGGATTATTTATTCAGTCTGTCTAAGTGATCTTGTAGTCTCATACTATCTTCCACCGTCTTAATCCTCCTCATAATTTTTGCATCATCAGCAAACAATTAGATTAATGATTTTATACCACTTGGAAGATCACTTACATATATAAGAAACAGTATGGGTTCAAGGGCTGACCCCTGCGGAACTCTACTGGTGACGTCTCGCCAATCTGAGGCCTCACCCCTCACAGTGACTAGCTGTTTTCTATTACTCAGGTACTCCCTTATCCAATGGAGTACCTTCCCTTTCACTCCTGCCTGCATCTCTAGCTTTCGCACAAGTCTCTGGTGTGGAACTGTGTCAAAATTTTCTGGTAATCCAAAAATATGCAGTCTGCCCACCCCTCTCTCGCTTTACTGATGCTTGTTGCCTGATCGTAGAATTCAATTAATCCTGTGAGGCATGACTTGCCATCCCTGAAACCATGTTGGTGCTGTGTCACAAAGTTCCTTCGCTCCAGATGTTCCACTAGCTTTTTTCGCACAATTTTTTTTAAATTAATATGCCTGGTATGCAAGTTAGGGACACTGGCCTGAAGTTCAGTGCCCTCTGTCTATTCCCCTTCTTGTATATCAGGACTAAGTTCGCCGTCTTCCAAATTTTTGGCAGTTCACTTGTTACCAGTGATTTGTTATACACCATGGAAAGTGGCAAGCACAGAGATTCTGCTCTTCCTTTAGTATCCATGGCGATTTTCCATCCTGGCCTATAGCCTTTGTCACATCCAACTCTAGCAAAAGCTTCTTTACATCTCCACTGGTAATCTCAAATTCCTCTAGTGGTGCCTGTTAACTATTCCTTCCCTTATCTCTGGAACTTCTCCTTGCTCCAGTGTGAAGACTTCCTGAAATTTCCTATTGAGTTCCTCTCACACTTCTTTGTCGTTTGTAGTGAATCTGTCTGCCCTTATCCTCAGTTTCATTACCTGTTCCTTCACTGTTGTCTTTTTTCCTGATGTGGATGTGTAGCAATTTGGGTTGAGTCTTAGCATTGCTTGCTATGTCATTTTCGTTTTGTCTTTCTGCCTCTCTTTTCATCCTGACATAATCATTCCTGGCACTGGTATCTTTCTCTGCTCTCAAGCGTCCTGATATTCCTATAGTTTCTCCACGCCCTTTTACTTTGCTGCTTAGCTAGAATACATCTCTGATTAAACC
The DNA here is from genome assembly GCA_020271785.1 of Procambarus virginalis. Classification (NCBI taxonomy): domain Eukaryota; kingdom Metazoa; phylum Arthropoda; class Malacostraca; order Decapoda; family Cambaridae; genus Procambarus; species Procambarus virginalis. Next base: position 142,579 of record WNGS01158477.1, read on the forward strand.
ATGAGTTTCTCATCTGCATTTCATTTTTTTACCTTTTTGGCCGGGATAAACTTTTCTGCTGCCTCCTTACATATCTGGGTGATGTATTCTATCATGTCTTGGGCCATCTTTCCCCTTAGCTCAGTTTCCCATGTTATATCCGTTAGGAATTTTTTCAACTCCTCATAGTTTCCCTTACGGAATGCTAGCCTTTTGCTTTCAGTTCCCTTTCTCGTGTACTTAAGCCCTTCTTCGACCAGATACTTAAATGTCAGAACACTGTGATCGCTCATTCCTACTGGGGCCTCGAAGTCAATTTCCTTTATGTCGGAGTCATTCAGAGTGAATACTATGTCGAGTCTCGCTGATTCATCGTTTCCCCTCACCCTTGTGGGTTCTCTGACATGCTGGCTTAAGAAGTTTCTTGTTGCTACCTCCAGTAGTTTAGCTCGCCATGTTTCCTCTAATCCATGTGGATCCTTGTTCTCCCAAACTATCCTTCCGTGATTGAAGTCACCTATGATGAGCAGATGGGATCGAATTCTACTGGCAGCAGAGGCTGCCTTCTCAATTATATTGTTAACTGCCAAGTTGTTGTTGTCATACTCTTCCCTGGTTCTTCTGTCATTTGGTGGAGGGTTATATATCACTGCTACTACTACTCTTGGTCCTCCCATAATCATGGTGCCTGTTATGTAGTCTCTAAACCCTTCACAGCCTGGGATAACCATCTCCTTGAAACTCCATTCCTTTCTCATGAGTAGGGCCACTCCACCTCCTCCCCTACCCTGCCTCTCCTTCTTTATTACAGTGTATTCCTGAGGGAACACCGCATTTTTTATGATTCCTGAGAGATTTGTTTCTGTGAGTCCAATTACATCTGGATTTACTTCTTGTGCTCTTTCCCTAAGTTCACTTGCCTTGCTTACAATCCCATCAATGTTTGAGTACATCACCTTTAGGCTAACACTCTTCTGTCCATCCTCAGTATTTGCTGATTGCAATGAAGTAGGTAAACATGGAGGGGTCTGGGATAGGGAGAGGAAGGGTGGGCCCTGGGTTGTGAGGGGGGCTGAGGGTGAGGGTGACCTAGGTTGTGTGGGGGCTTGAAGGATCTGGTTTGGAGAGGGTTGGGGCGATGGGAGGGGTGGGGGAGAAGGGAGGGCTTGGGGGGTGGAGAAAAGAGAAGGGCTTGGGTGGGTAGGGAAGGAGCTCGGGCTTGAGGGGGAGAAAGGAGGGCTTGGGGGGGTTGGGGGAGAAGTGCGGTGATGGGTAGTGGTAGTGACGGTGAGACAAATGTCATGGTGGTGGTGACAGGGATACAATTAGGGTGGTAGTGGTAGTGGTGACAATGAGAAAAGTGTGGTGGTGGTAGTGACAGTGAGACAGGTGTGGTGATAGGTGGTGATAGTGATGGCGAGACAAGAGTGGTGGTGATGGTAGTGGTAAGGACAGCTGAAACAAGTGTTGTGGTGTTGGTAGTGACGGTGAGGAATGTGTGGTGGTGGTGACGGTGACACAAGTGTGATGGAAGTGAAGGTGACAGGGAGACATGTGGGGTGCTAGTGGTGGTAGTGACGGTGATAAAAGTGTGGTGGTAGTGACGGTGATAAAAGTGTGGTGGTAGTGACGGTGAGACAGGAGAGATGGGTGGTGGTAGTGATGGTGAGACAAGTGTGGTGGTGGTGGTAGTGACGGTGAGACAAGTGTGCTGGTGGTGGTAGTGATGGTGAGACGTGTGGTGATGGATGGTGGTAGTGACAGTGAGACAAGTGTAGTATGGTTGGTGGTAGTGATGGTGAGACAAGTGTGGTGGTCGTGGTAGTGACTGTGATGTAATACGGAACAAGGTATTGGCTCACATTTCGTCCTTTACCCCGCCTGTAATCAACTTACTTAAACTTAATTCCAAGGACACCAGAGCTAACTCTCAGTCGAGTCCCACGCCACGTGGTCTTAGCCACTCGATCGGCTAAGATTATACAGCTTCGTGACGTCGTACTAGGTTTTCTAGCAAACTCAACGGATCCCTTTACGCCACCACCACCAGACCATTAACCAAAAGCGTCAATTAATCGGGGTCTAGACCAATTAATCAATCATTTAACCCTTGGGGCTTAATCCCCAAATTACTTGAAAAAAGAGGGGGGGATGAATTTACGTTAAGTGTGGGAATTTACTGAAAACAAGGGGATATTTTAGCTCTTAAATTGGCAAAGGCTTGCCACCCAAATAAACCAAGACTCGTGGAGACCACATGACAAGGACCATCACATGTAAAATCATTCATGGAAATACTCAAAAATACGAAACGAGAAAATCTTAACAGAGTTTATTACCAAAAGCTAATAAATATAAAATAATAAGCACTCCCGAACTGTTACTCCCTAAATGAACTTAGTTTCTTATAGAGGCAGACATGAGATTACTAAACTCCACTGCAACTTTTACCTTAACTATGAAACCAGCCGATGGGGGTGCTGATCTCTGGAGAGGTGAGGATGGTTGACCTCTTTAGTTGCTGCCCGAATCCACACTGTTCTCACCTAGCTCTCCTCACAACTGAGGCTAGTGAGTATTACTCCACCAGGTTTAATAAATTTACTAAGCAAGGTTTAAATTGAACATCTAATCTCTATTGTACTGATCAACCCAGATGGTAGAACTATTAAACTGAAGGTAATTGTACAGGCATCTTAGGGAAAGGCTATTTCCAATTACAATATTGGCTATTGATCTGAATTTGAACTTTGAGAATTACTAATATGGTCTCTCTCTGGGCCGCGTGATCTTGACATGGTGAGTCATCTGGACCACAAACGACTAAAACAAACGGCATGTGGAAGGACTAATCCTTATACATGCCGTCATTTCTCTTCCTGTATACAACCCTGATCTCAACCTTCATTCTACATACATGTAAACCTAACTTACATACATAAGCCAAATTAGTTATTACTGTATTCTGTTGAAAAATTCATCATATGTTGCATTAAAACAAAGGAGATGGCCATCTTGTATCCTAAAGATGTTAATCCTAAATACCAGGAGAGATGACCCATGCTCCCAAAGTCCGGTCAACTACCTTGCCACTGCATATTTTGTACAAGGGCATGTGCCACTGCCTTCCATACAATTACCTATTTAAAACAGCTTCAGCTGTTACAACCCCCCTTGCATATGTAAATTAATAAACCTTGTTTTTTAATGTCATAAAAAATGAGGTTTAGTATCCAAACCCTCAGTTATACAGCCAAAAATCCATGCCTCTATCAAAAGCTACCCAAACTAATAAGGTGACAATACTCAGATAGTACTGCAAAAATCATAAAATAATTTGTTTATCATTATCATTTTTATCATTAATTTTAGCAAGTGTCCCGACTGTCAACTGACAGCTCAGCAATCATCCAACACCTGGAAACATGCATCCTACACCTAACTGATATAGCTAAATAAAAATATCCCTAATCTGTCAGCAAAAACTAGCTAGTAAAATTCCTTAGCTCCTCATTAGCCAACCTCGTGTGTTCCCTAGACCCGGACACACACACAATTCAAAACAAACAAGTATTTACAGACTGAACTTTCCAGTCATCCAGGAGAGGAACACTGAACTCCATTGAGTTCCTTCCCATGTTCCATTTATTCGTAAAGCAATGTCATCACTGACATTCTGCCAATAAAAACAAACCCAGTTTTTATTTCAGATATCTAAAAATTGTACTACAACTAAATCACAGGTTGCAGCTGACTGTACAGCCAAGTGTCCGCACTCAATTTAAGAGTGTTAATGTTTTTATTGGTCCGCCCCTCCTGTGTTCAAAAACTCTGAAAAAATAGCACAACATAATTTTCCATAACCGTTTGTTCTGAGCTGACACTCACACAGGCGGCTTTTAATGAATGACCAAGTCATATAGGAGAATTTTCCGCATTTCACTATTCCAGAATAATATTGATTCTAAATCTCTTTTTCAACATTTAAACAAAAGTGTCCAGATGTGCTTTATAAAGGTGTTCAGAGCCTACTTCACTTTATCTTTTTTCACCAATTGTTCTTTTTAAATATAAAAAAAAACGATGAAGATGAACGCTGAATGTATTCGATGACAATGATGTCGATGACGATCTTGCTTCTACCATGCGTTGATGTAGATCCCTGGTTCTCTTGTACTGTACTCCCATCCCGGTTTTCTTGAATGACGACAGAGTGTACCAGAGCGGAGCGCTAAGTGCCAGCTGTAGAATACTGTCACTCGACAATTGACCTGGCTCCCAAAAGTTCACACATCTTCACATCACCCACAGCTCACACGGCAGTCTTGATGTAAAACTTGACGTCGCAGATGACCACAGACGAGCAGGACTAGACGCACTAACGACGTCTCGTAACAGCGGTGGTATCAGAGGGCCGTTGAGGCGGGTGGCTTGTTTGCAGAACAGGCGGATCCCGCCTTCCATCATGGCTCATATCGTCTCAGGCGTTTCTTTATGTCACCAGGTTACTAGGCCATAAACACCAACTGTGTATACCCTCATACCGCTGACTTTAGGTCAAAGGAGGCAATTCTGCGACTTTCTATAGCGAGTCCCGGAACTCTGCAGGGAGATTGTGCCTTCCACCTGTGACCACCTTAGTTCCACTTCCTTGTTACTCAGACAACGTAATCGTCAATCTTCCGACGAGAACTTGTGAGTACTGCTACTGGCTCGCCCATTCTCTTGACCTCTCCTCCAACACTGCTGGTATTGCTGCAGTCTTGTCAATGCAGCTGGTGGGTAGTGGCGACCTCGAGTCAGCTATCCACGGTGTTAGACGTTGACATCCGACATCCGTGACTGTTAGAATGACATCCGCTGACTGTTAGAATGACATCCGTTTGACATCGTTGACATCGTTAGTGACGTCGGCCGGGTGACTCTTGGATAGTCGCCCCCCAAAGTAACTGATGTTACTGGGTCTGGTGGGGGGAGGGCTTTGTGTAACGTGCCTCCCCCTCGGTCTTTACAGACAAGGGTTCACGTGTGGCTGGAGCAACTGGTTCGGTGTACCAATCAGACCTGGAAACAGACAGACACAACAAGGCGGAAGCATAGATATAACTTTGGGTTTGATGGAGGTGGAACCCCAGTGTATGGTAAAAGCTGCTACCCGAGTCAAGTACAAGTAATAATTCACATCATTGCCTCTACAGGAAAATCTAATGAATACTAATTTATACTAACCAAGGAAGTTACTTTACTGTTACTGTGCAGTGCGAGATCTCGTGATAATGGGGTGATGAGACTGCATCTGACTCGCGTCATCACGTCAACAAGTACCAACACGTATCTGTTACCCGAATGACTGTGGTGTAAGTCAATCAAATCGGCCCCCACACGATCTAATGGTTCACGAATTTCAGGAAATTCCTGAAGTGGAGGTTGTACCTTAAGGGGTACCTTTCCTTCTCTGTCAATGAAGACATGACTTCACGTAATTGATTACCTCAGAAAGCAACCCTGGGAAATATAATAGAGACTTTGCCTTTAAGTGAGTTTTAAATGCCCGGATGCACTGCAACTTTAGATGCATGTGCAAGCTTTAATGCCAATGACCGCAACGCGTCCGGAATAACTAGCTGGAATATTGCCCTATTTTTTGACTATTTACATAATACAGGACGCCCTGTTTCATCTCAAAATCATAAATCTGTAATTTACGGTTCTTTAGAGGGTATTTTCCCCTTTCCAAATACTCAATAATCTCCTTCCACCTAGGCTCGCTCATCTGGTATTCTCTAATTTTATATGATTGAATGGTTTCAATATTCCAGTTTATATTAATTAACGCGATATTTCTGCTCAAAGTATCCGGCACAACATGTGCTGGACCAGGCTTATATAATATCTGGAATGAGTGGGCCGAAAGTTCGTGAGACCAGCGCGACATTCGTGGGCATTTAGTGCGCTTTTTATATGTGTGTTAAAGCACGATAGTCGGTGTAAATTACGAAATGGCGCTGAAATAGGTATGGCTCGTAATACCTAACTGACTCTACTACTGCCAATGCCTCCTGAACGTGGCCGAATATCGAACTTCAGGTCCCTTGACCTTTCTACTGAAACAGGCAACCGGATGGGGGAAATTATCCTCATCTCGCTGAATTAAACACCCGCCAATAGCTATACCGCTGGCGTCAGTTTGCACCTCCCACTCTTTATCGAAATCAGGAATGGTCAGTACCGGTGTCGTAATTAGTTGGCTCTTAAATTTCCGATAGGCTTCGTCATGTTCAGGTTTCCAAACGAACTTCGCATTCTTCTTTGTCAGATCAGTCAGGGGTGCTGAAATGCCAGCGAAACCTTCAATGTGCCAACGAAAATATCCGGCCGCCCCCAGAAACCTGCGCACGTCCTTTGCTGTCCTTGGAGTTAGCCTGTAAGCAATGGCTCGGCAAGAGTCTGGGTCAGGTCGAATACCGTCTGGGCATACCTGGACCCCCAGAAATTTGAATTTCTGAGCCGCCAGGGTGCACTTCTGTACATTCAGCTTGAAACCCGACCGATCTAACAAAGTCGAAGTCTCAGTTAAGTCTTGTAGGTGTTCCTCAAACGTCCTGGAATATACCACAACATCATCCAGGTACGCTAACGAATGCCTTTCCAAGACTGGGACCGAGTATGAAGTTAATGACCCTCTGAAATGACGAAGGCGCTGTTTTTAACTCGAATGGCATCCTACAGAATTGATAAATGTGCCTACCATCCGAGAACGCCGTTTTGTCTCTATCTTGTTCTGCAACAGGAATTGGCCAATACGCCGATTTCGCGTCATGAGTTGAGAAATACTTTGCAACACCAAATTGATCGATTATCTCCTGTATTTGGGGCAACGGATACACATCACCCTTAGTTATTTCGTTTACCTTCCGGTAGTCAACACAGAAGTGATAACTACCATCCGGTTTGCGAACTAGCACAACAGGAGAGAGCCACGGTGACATACTAGACTATCACGCCTTGCTTCAACATTTTCTGGCAACCTCCACTGTCGGGTGTTCCCCCAGAGGATGATCTCCAGGAGAAATAGTGTGTTCAATCCTATCCAGGAGACCAATCTTGTCATCATCAGTGGCAAACAGCCTAGGAAATCTACGCAAGACACCCCCCCCCCCCTCAAACGTTTCCTGTCTGCCTGAGAGACATGTTGTAAGTCTAGTGCCGCAATTAGTTTGTCTACGTCATGATTCATATTCTTACTACTCTCCTTGGTCATGTTCTGTGAATAGGTAACGCTCTCCGTTACCTGTAACGTACTACATTGTGCGGTGATGGCAGGTGGCTCTCCCTTGCTCTCATGCTGATAAATTTTAGCTTCCTCAACAACAGTAGCCTGAGATACCCTGTCCTCGACTCTAAACCTAAAAGTCTTATGAGAGAGGTTAACGACCGGAATGATGGCACCTTTGTCAAGCACTACAATAAGATGGTGGGGAATCAATAACCTGCCACACCTTCCAGCCACCTGAAGGGTGGTACCTGGTAGGATGTGACGCCCTACGGAAACTTCCAGGAATTTAACAGAATGTTGGGGCAAGTTTGTTTAGTCAGTGCATGCAAAACACATGACCTTCTATCGTTGTCTTGAAGAGATTTATATAACAATTGGGGAAATTTATGTTATATTTTTGCTTCCTCTTAACTGATGCTACAACTGGAGGATGGGCGACCATTTTCACTGGGTAAGAACTTCTTCCCAAACTCAGTCTACCGTTCCGAGCACCTTTGCTTGCAGACAAACAGTAATTAAAACGGGACAGGAAATCCATCCCCACGAGTACGTCTCCCGGATAATAAAGGTCTCCAACTTCATTACAAGTGTGAGGGTGACATTCCTGGGCCAGTATCATTCTCTAGTGCGCGCAAGTGACGTAATTCTGGTCTTAACATCAGGCAGTGTTAATTATATTTTTGGCGAATTAAGTGATTTTTCGAGAAAAATCGTGTTGTGAATTTTTTCAGAGTCCAGCTTGGGAGTAAACACAGTTTTTTTGGTGAAAATTCGATTTTATTAGACAGATGCATGTCCTGGGTGTCTGTATTATTCGCTAGAGCGTGTTATTAACGTAAAACTTGTTAATTTCCTTCAGATATACAATTTTGATTGTTAAGCGTTTAAGCAAAAAAAAACGTGGGACTTGTGTTTTTAGCGCGGCTGAACGCTCCTTCAATAATTTAGTGGCCAAGCTGTTCACTTCAAGTATGCCTAGTGTACGAGCACAGTAAATAATCTTTATTAGTCCATCACGAGTGCAGCGAGATAGTTACTTTATTTTTTTAATTGATTTATAAAAATAAGATGCTTGAATTTTTTAAAAGTAAACAACTCAGTTTTCGGTAAAAGGACCGCGGATTATTTCACGATCTGGTACTGCTGCAAGGCAGGCGCCTTCATTAATTAGTTTCACTTAAGTGATTCTCTCGAATAATCGACGTATTCATTTTTTGGGGGAATTTAGATTCTTTTTCTTTCAAAATTTTTTCTTTCAAAAAGAGGGCTGTAAATTTTGTGTTATTTGTGTAGATCTCGGTTGTAGTGACATCTCACGTCGTGTGTGAGGGTGAATGATAGTTACGAGGGGCATAGCCCACCGGGAATTACAGGGAATGTTTAACCAAGACAGGGACCAGTCAGTAGGGGCCATGGGGGGTGCACGCATAGAGGAGGGCACCCCCCCAGGAAATAATTTTAGGTTGCCACAACGTATCTGGAAAGTGTTGGAAAGTATTGGCAACGTTTGTTTCA
>WNGS01158477.1:152369-174936 GCA_020271785.1 Procambarus virginalis
TCCCATTTCCATAACTTTACATTTGCTCGTGTTGAATTCCAGTAGCCTTTCTCTGACCATCTCTGCACCGTTCAGGTCCTCTTGGAGATCCTGCAATCCTCATCTGTCACAACTCTTCTCATCAACTTTGCGTCATCCGCAAACATCGACAGTAGGACTCTACACCCGTAACATGTCGTTAACATATACAAGAAATAGAATTGGTCCCAGCACCGATCCTTGTGGTACTCCACTTGTTACTGTTCGCCAGTCCGACTTCTCGCCCTTACCGTAACTCTTTGGCTCCTTCCTGTTAGGTAGTTCCTTATCCATGCTAGGACCTTTCCCCCTACCCCCGCCTGCCTCTCGAGTTTGAATAGCAGTCTCATGTGCGGTACTGTATCAAAGGCTTTTTGGCAGTCCAGAAATATGCAGTCTGCCCAACCATCTCTGTCCTGTCTTATCCTCGTTATTTTATCATAGAATTCCAGAAGGTTTTGTTAGGCACGATTTCCCTGTCCAGAACCCATGTTGATGCTTGTTCACAACCTAATGTTCTCCAGGTGTGCAACCAGTCGTAGCCTAATTATTCTTTCCAGTATTTTACAGGGGATGCTTGTCAGTGATACAGGTCTATAGTTAAGTGCCTCCTCCCTATCGCCTTTCTTGAAGATCGGCACGACATTTGCCTTCTTCCAGCAACTGGGCAATTCTCCCGACATAAGTGACTCATTAAAGATCATTGCCAGAGGCACGCTGAGGGCCTGCGCTGCTTCTTTTAGTATCCACGGTGATACTTTGTCTGGTCCTACTGCTTTAGATGCATCTAGAGTTGTCAACTGTTTCATTACCTCCTCTACTGTCACCTCTATATCTGATAGTCTTTCATCTAGGGTAACCCCTTCCAACAATGGGAGCTGCTCTGGCTCGGTAGTGAACACTCCATGGAAACTGGCATTCAGTGCCTCACAGATTTCCTTGTCACTTTCAGTATATGTCCCCTCTGCCTTCCTTAGTCTTGTCACTTGGTCGTTCACCGACATTTTTCTTCTTATATGACTGTGTAGTAGCTTAGTTGTTTTTTCGCTTTGATTGCAATATCGTTCTCATAGTCCCTTTCCGATGTCCGTCTGATGTTAATGTAATCGTTCCTAGCTCTGTTGCATCTGATCCTGTTTGTCCTCTGTCCTTTGTCTTCTGTATTTCCTCCACTCCCGCCTGCTGGCCATTTTTGCTTCCTGACACTGTCTATTAAACCATGGGTTATTATATTCCTTCTTATTTTTTCCCTTTACTGTTGGTATAAATCTCTCTTCGGCCTCTTGGCATTTCTGTATGACTAGGTCCATCATATCTTGGACTGTTTTTCCTCTAATTTCTTCCTCCCACTGCACTTCTCCCAGATAGTCCCTTATCCTCCTATAGTCCCCTTTCCTGTAGTCAACTCTCCTTTCCCAGATCTCTTGTCCCATGGTCACAAGTTTGAATTCCATCATGTAGTCAAAGACTAGGACACAATGGTCACTGGCCCCTAGAGGTATTTCATGCTCCAAATTCTCGATATCTTCTACGTTCTGGGTGAAAATCAGGTCTAATAGGCTCGGTGCATCTCCTCCTCTTTCCCTTGTGTCTTCCTTCACATGCTGTGTTAGGAAATTCCTGTCTATAACATCTACTAATTTTGCTCCCACGTTTCGTCCCCTCCATGGGATTCCTTGATTCCCAATTTATCTCTCCATGATTTAGGTCCCCCATGATCAGCAGCTTCGCTCTCATTCTGTGGGCTAGTGTTGCTGCCTTCTGCAGTTCATCTATGCATGCCTTGTTGTTGTCATCATACTCCTGTCTGGGTCTTCTACTGTTTGGTGGGGATTGTAGATTACCAAGATCACAATCTTCCTCCCATCTACTGTCAAGTTCCATGTATAAGCTTGTGCACTCATTGGTAACCCGATTTCCCAGGTCTTCAACTTCCATTTCCGCTTTATTAGGAGTGCCACTCCCCTCCCTGTCTCTGTGTTCCTCTCTTTTCTTATCACCTGGTACCCTTCAGGAAAGATTGCATCTGAGATCATGTCATTAATTTTAGTTTCCACAATTGCAACTATGTCAGGATTTGCCTCACTCACTCTTTCTTTATCTCTTCTGCTTTTTAGATACCCCATCAGCATGGTGTACCAAACCTTGAGATTCTACATGGAAACTCCTGTACCAGAGTTCTCCCTTCCTCTGTGGGGTGTGTGTGGTTGGTGTGTGTGCGTGCATGCGTGCGTGCGTGTGTGCGTGCGTGTGTGCGTGCGTGTGTGTGTGTGTGTGTTGTGTGTGTGTGTGTGTGTGTGTGTATGTATTCACCTAGTTGTACTCACCTAGTTGTGTTTGCGGGGGTTGAGCTCTGGCTCTTTGGTCCCGCCTCTCAACCGTCAATCAACAGGTGTACAGTTTCCTGAGCCTATTGGGCTCTATCATATCTACACTTGAAACTGTGTATGGAGTCAGCCTCCACCACATCGCTTCCTAATGCATTCCATTTGTCAAAAACTCTGACACTAAAAAAGTTCTTTCTAATATCTCTGTGGCTCATTTTGGTACTCAGTTTCCACCTGTGTCCCTTAGTGTGTGTGCCCCTTGTGTTAAATAGCCTGTCTTTATCAACCCTGTCGATTCCCCAGAGAATCTTAAATGTGGTGATTATGTCCCCCCTAACTCTTCTGTCTTCCAACGAAGTGAGGTTTAATTCCTGTAGTCTCTCCTCGTAGCTCATACCTCTCAGCTCGGGTACTAGTCTGGTGGCAAACCTTTGAACCTTTTCCAGTTTAGTCTTATGCTTGACTAGATATGGACTCCACTCTGGAGCCGCATACTCCAGGATTGGTCTGACATATGTGGTATATAATGTTCTGAAAGATTCCTTACACAAGTTTCTAAAGGCCGTTCTTATGTTAGCCAACCTGGCATATGCTGCTGATGTTATCCTCTTGATATGAGCTTCAGGGGACAGGTCTGGCGTGATATCAACCCCCAGATCTTTCTCTCTCTCTCTGACTCTTGAAGTATTTCATCTCCCAAATGATACCTTGTATCTGGTCTCCTGCTTCCTACCCCTATCTTCATTACATTACATTTGCTTGGGTTAACCTCTAACAGACATTTTTTCGACCATTCCTGCAGCTTGTCCAGGTCTACTTGAAGCCTCAAGCTGTCCTCCTCTGTCTTAATCCATCTCATAATTTTGGCGTCATTAGTAAACATTGAGAGGAATTAGTCTATACCCTCTGGAAGATCATTTACGTATATCGTAAACAGGATAGGTCCAAGCACAGAGCCCTGTGGGACTCCACTGGTGACTTCACGTCATTCTGAGGTCTCACCCCTCACTGTAACTCTCTGCTTCCTATTGCTTAGGTACTCCCTTATCCACTGGAGAGCCCTACCAGTTACTCCTGCCTGTTTCTCCAGCTTATGCATCAACCTTTTATGGGGTACTGTGTCAAAGGCTTTCTGACAGTCCAAAAAAATGCAGTCCGCCCATCCTTCTCTTTCTTGCTTAATCTTTGTCACCTGATCGTAGAATTCTATCAAGCCTGTAAGGCAAGATTTACCCTCCCTGAACCCATGTTGATGGGTTGTCACGAAGTCTCTTCTCTCCAGATGTGTTACTAGGTTTTTTCTCACAATCTTCTCCATCACCTTGCATGGTATACAAGTTAAGGACACTGGCCTGTAGTTCAGTGCCTCTTGTCTGTCACCCTTTTTGTATATTGGTACTACATTAGCAGTCTTCCATATTTCTGGTAGGTCTCCCGTTTCCAGTGACTTACTATACACTATGGAGAGTGGCAAGCAAAGTGCTCCTGCACACTCTTTCAATACCCATGGTGAGATTCCGTGTGGCCCAACAGCTTTTCTCACATCCACCTCTAATAGGTGCTTCTTTACCTCATCTCTTGTAATTTCGAACCTATCCAAGGTCACCTGGTTTGCTGCCACCTCTACCAGCGCTGTGACATCTCACTGTTCTATTGTAAAGACCTCCTGGAACCTTCTGTTGAGTTCTTCACACACCTCTTTGTCATTCTCTGTGTACCTGTCCTCGCCCACCCTAAGTTTCATCACCTATTCCTTTACAGTTGTCTTCCTCCTGATGTGACTGTGTAGTAGCTTTGGTTCGGTCTTGGCTTTATTAGCTATATCATTTTCATACCTTTTCTCAGCTGCTCTTCTCACACTAACATACTCGTTCCTGGTTCTCTGGTATCTCTCTCTACTTTCTGGTGTTCTGTTATTACGGAAGGAGTCCTACTACATGATCCATTCTCCCACACTGGTGCTAAGACCCCATTCCCAATATCGCCCCTGCCTGGACACCCGACCATCAACTCAGGGCGGCCCCTCACGGACGACCACTCCAGCGGGTGGTCCAATGGCTCACAAGGCCCTACGCACATACACCACCCAAAGAGGGGGCAAAGGCAACCCACTCTGTCCCAGGAAGGTGTACGTGAGCCCCTCTCCACGGCAAGGAGGCACCACAGAAGGGAAGAAAGGTAATAGTCAAAAGGGTCAACAAAGTGGATATACAGCTGGTGCCACCTAAAGACCATATTTCACTACTAATAATAATGTTAGTAAGTTATTATACTGCATTTTATTATATATCACATAAATACATTACCAAATGGCAATATTTCTTATGCCCCTTTATACGAAAAGCTCACAACCACTTTTCCCCCCCTTTATTTCTATCCGGATTTTTTTGTCACTTCAACATCTTGGAGAATGCGTATCCTACACTAAGCATGTGAAGTTGGAAGGAAATTGGGCAACATGTTAATCAGGCACAGGTGGCAGAGTTGTGACTTTTTTTAAGGGGGGGTCCGATTTATTTACAGATTTCAAACTCTATTCTCTTTGTCTCTTTTGGTTGTATTAATGAATGAGGACCAGATGGGGGCTTTATCACTTATGTATGGGGATTAAAGTTACTGCAAAATACTTGTTTCTTATCCCAAACCAATCAATATACATTGTTTTTTTGGGGTATTTTCTCTTTACTTCATTTTCCTTTACTTCATATTATTTCAACACATTGATCTTCAACTTTCACATATTCGAGTACGAATGCCAAGCAATGTTTAATAACATACAAGAAAATTCACTACTTAGAACTTACATAGTCATTGGCGATAACTTTTATAATCTCTAAAACAGGAATTTCAAATTTCAGACACTGTCAAAAATTCAGTTTCTTACCGATTCTCACCATTTTTACATATTATGTGCAAAGTTCTTAGTTCTAAGATTTTCTTGTTTTCGTTTAGTCATAAATCCATAACGTTTGGAGTTATAATTTGTTTCCGTCCAAATTTTGAACATATTTAGATGGCAATATTGAAAAAAATGTTTTAAAGTAAACTATACACTCAAATAATATTTTGCTATAAGAAACATGAACGTTATATGCCATTCTGAAACCATGATGAATAAAATAACAATTGTTTACATATTAATATTTTGACACCAAATTTGAAATTGTGATTTTTTTTATTTTTTTTTTTACTTTTTTCTGTTTATGGTATGATGTTGATCCATTCTGAAAAATTTGAGCATTTACCATGAAGATACTATTGCCAAAAAATTGTGTATGAGGAAGTTTTAGTACACAAGCACCAGGGGCCCTTTAATTGTCAAACTGGTACTTATTAAAAATGGAAAAGTATCGATTTATTTATTTCCAAACAAAATTCTAATGGTATCAATGAACAATTATACTATAGCCCGTGCTACATGGACACTTCGTTCTGAGTAGCTGAATCTAAAACAACAGACTAATTGTGAGTCATCATCTACATGGATGTTTGGTGTTGTCATAAGTGTAGTGTGTGGGGATGACATCACATATATTGTGCACTGTGTGGTACAGTGAATATGTTTCAATGTGACTTAAACTTGGTACCTTTTTATTTGTCTTTGTTTTGCGCCATTATAAGCATTGTGAATTGAGAGACACCATATTTGATGTCTATAATGGTAGTTTGTTATCATAGGTGTTTTGAAATATGTCACACATTAAGTGTATTGGATTGTTTGATGCCATAATTGAAATGTGTTTTGGGACACTATATGAATTGTGTAACACCTTAAGTTGTGTATTATATGTTCAATACGTGACGTGGTGTGATGTGTCATACATGTAGAGTATTGTGTGATACCATAAATGTATTATGTTGTAAGTCACTCTACATGTTCTGTAATGTGTGTCACTTGAACAATTAAGTAATTTGCTTGCTCATATACATAGTGAATTATGTAGCAAATTATATGTAATATGTTGCACTACAGTATGATTATTATTGAGTGCATATTTTTTCTGAATAATAATTTTTGAACATTTATTGTCTCTTAGACAGGCTGGGGAACTTTGACACTATTAGTACTACATATTGTACTATATAATAATAATTATATTTTGTTATACCATAAGTTTGCTGTGTTGTGTGACATGAGTGTTGTATAATGTTGGGATGCTTAAGTGTGATCCTTACCATACTTATCTGTAGCGTTGATGTCTACTCCAACATTGAGGAGGGCCTTCACCATGTGGTCATCACCACCTGCTGCTGCCCTGTGAAAGGCTGTCCAGCCTGTCAACAGATACTACAATTGTTATTATTCATGAACCATCATGATTCTAGAGGTTTCTGTAAAGTGTTGAAATAAACCTTCCTTGATAAACCACTTGTATACCATTGAAGTGGAATACCAACTCTAAAGATTATGCAAATCGATTTTCCATTGTAAGATTAATTGAGGAATATCGTGTTAAAAAAATTTCAGATTAGATTACCATTAAAGATATCCAACATCCCACCAGTTCTTATTTGATAACTTATTGCTCGTAACGAGAGAGCCAGTGGTGATATTATGTAAATCAATTAAAAACTTTATTTGAAAATGGTAGTATATATTTTTAAAAAGTAAACATGAAAAGTACAGTACATTAGTTATACAACAGAAAACAGTAACAGAACAGCAAGTAGATATTGCCATTACCAGGATCAGGAACTATACTGGAAACAGCATATACAAATCTACACTACACTACGTACAGAATTAACAATAGCGTGATATATCAGATGAAAAAGTCACAAGGGCCGTGATGAGGGTTCAAACATATGTCCAGGATGATCCCAGACGTGCCATAGTCGACATTTTTTTTTGTCTTGGAGAGGCTGCAGGAGCCGTGTGAGGGCAGTATCAATCCCAGTTGCAATACTTATGACCATGTCGAGGCTCCGTCGACTAAGGCGCATCTGGAATCATGCTGGACGTAGGTTCGAACCCTCATCACGGCCATTGTGGATTTGTTCATATATCAATCTTTTCAATGCTGGCAAGACTAAACAGATGTTCAGCAATCTAAATACAAAATTACATTTTAGGCAAAAATTGAGTGACAGTTATCTAAAAATTTCAAAGATGATATATTGAAAAGATAATATATATATCACAAATATAAGGTAATGAGACAATTTGTCATAGAACTAATATAAACTAATCATACCGTGACATTGAATATATTAGCACAGCCTCAGTTTTAACATCAATACATTCTGTACCTATCCTACCTCAAGATCACCACAAACACACAGTCCATGTAGCCTCGGTCTGACTCTAGTTGAACTAAAAATGCCTGCCATTTATCCATCTTTATGTAACATTATTTCTTTAATCATGCCAAATATCCAGCGGGGATCTCATCGAGTAAAGATATTCGAACCCCACAATAGATGAACTTACTAGCGTGAACCAATAGCTCTAGACTTGAAATTGATTGTTGAACAGACCACACACTAGAAGATGAAGGGACGACGAGGTTTCGGTCCGTCCTGGACCATTTTCAAGTCGATTGTCTTGAAATTGACCTTCAATAAGTGTCATACACTATAAAGGCTCGGCAATAAAATATTGGTAATACTAGCCTGAGGTAAGAAAATCATTGTTGCTATCATTTAACCAAATTAACTATTATTGGAATCAAAAGTTGCGATTTAACGATACTTGAGGGAGAAAAGAGAAACATTGTTGCCATTATCAGTTAAGAAAGATAACCTTTGTAGATGCACTAAACACCACCATTCGTTATTTTACAATGCTAGCTATTTGCATGAACAACTAGATGTTATCTTCACGAATTAATATTACAGTAATTTATGATATCCTGCTTCACACTAGTTGACATCAAACCATACTGTTCGAGCCTTTCCGTAACCGGGTTCTTTTAAAACTATGATCCTACTCAAGTTCAGAGGTCCCAAACACTAAAAAATTACCGTTCCTTGTGGATTTGTCCATTTGATGCATCACGCTATTTGTGATTTCATTGTGTATATATCAGTGTGTTGTATTTTAGAAGAAACTGAAGCTGCTAACCATTTAGTTCCATTTAGACACTCTCGGTCTCAATGTTTAAATTGGATGTTAGAAACTTTAGATAGCAGTTTCAACTTGAATGATAGAACCAACAACTAAGAAGTATATACATCGTTTTCCTTTCAGCCATCGTTTGGATGCGGAAAAAACGGCCTTTTATCCCACTGGGGGAAGCCCTAATATTCATAAATAACCATCGACTAAAAGTACTAATACCCTTTGATAGTAAAAGATTAATTAAATGTAAAATTAAAAAAAATAAAAGTAAATTGCTTTTACCACGATGACACATACTCCACTTTTGTTAATAACAACCACATCAACAAAGAATAGTGTAAATCCTCAACAACTGTCTCAGTTATTACCGCAGCCGCATATTGCAGAGTTGAGAACAGCTAACAGAATACATGAAGATTCTTACTGGGGTCCAATAACAACTACTCATCTACTCAGTCAACAAATTCCTTCGGGGACTTCAGGCTGAAGTCCCCGAAGGAATTTGTTGACTTACTGCGGGGAACACGGGCCACAGGGATAAGAGCCTCGTTGGACGTAGAATCACTGTTTACCAACGTACCTGTGGATGAAACAATCGGGATGATAATGGACCGAGTGTATCGTGATCCGGCCTGTACTCCTCTTGACATACCAGAAAATATCCTGAGGAAACTACTCCAAGCTTGTACGAAGGAGGCACCCTTCTTGAGCCCGGATGGGCACATGTATAAGCAAGTAGATGGGGTCGCCATGGGTTCTCCCCTAGGTATCCTGTTTGCGAACTTCTACATGGGTACTATCGAGAAAAAAGTCTTAGTCGACTTGAACTTGAAACCGGCCATATACTGCAGGTATGTTGACGACATTTTTGCACAGGTACCTGATGTCAGACATCTGCAGGAGCTGAAAGAGGCGTTTGAGCAGAATTCTGTGTTGCGTTTCACTTACGAGATGGAGAAGGATGGGAAGCTACCCTTTCTAGATGTATCAGTCATGGAAAGGAGCGGAGGTTTCCACACTGCAGTCTACACTAAGGAAACAAACATAGGAATGTGCCTAAATGCCAACAGTGACTGCCCAGACAGGTACATAAGGAGTGTTGTTAACGCTTATGTCGACCGTGCTCTTAGCCACAGCTCAGAATGAAAGCAAGTCGACGAAGAACTCTGTAGGGTAAGGCAGGTCCTAGTCAACAACGGCTTCTCCAATGGTTTCATTGAAGACATCATAAGAAGGAAAGTGAAACGCCATGCAACCTGTGAAGAGACAACTAATACAACACCTATACCCCCTATTAGACTATTTTACAGGAACTTCTTCTCCACAGCTCATAAAACAGAGGAAAGGGTCCTGAAAGATATTGTTAATAGAAACGTTATCCCTACAGACAAAAATAAGAAGATACAATTGACGATTTACTATAAAACCAAGAAAACTGCCAACCTACTCATGAGAAACTCTCCAGACACAAAGCAGAACGCTTTGAAAGAGACCAATGTCGTCTATGCCTTCAAATGCCCACTTGGGGACTGTAAGCCCCAAAGAACTCAGTATATAGGCAAGACAACAACATCTCTTTCCAGGCGATTAACGATGCATAAGCAACAGGGCTCTATCAAGGAACATATAATCTCTTCCCACAACCAAACCATCACCAGAGAAATCTTAACAAACAACACAGATATCATTGATAGATACAGCGACAGCAGGCGTCTTGACATCTGCGAGGCACTACACATCAAGAAGTCAACACCAGCAATCAACAGCCAATTAACGCACAACTATATTCTACCCACTTCAAGACTCCGCTCCAATATAGAAACATCAAGAAATATGGGCCAATAGGCCTTCTGCAGTTCTATTGGGACCCAACTTCTACTTCTACAAATCTTTACCCCGTTTTCCATGTTCTGTGTTTCACCCCACTAATGTATTACATCACCTCACCCAAATGCAGGTATAGGAGCCAATGTTTGTTTCATAAACCATAAGTTGTGTGTAGATAAACTAAAGTTTTTGAAAATGTAATAAGTTTTACGAAACGCGCTCAAGTGTCGCGTCAGACTAGAAATAAAAATGAATTTTGGAGAATTGATTTTTCATTTACCGTCACCAGTAAAAAAGAAACATAAGGAATATAGAGAAAATTCGTGTTAGAATTATTAATCTTACTTTTTCGGTCATATTTAATAATATATATATATATATATATATATATATATATATATATATATATATATATATATATATATATATATATATATATATATATATATATATATATATATATATATTATATATATATATATATATATATATATATATATATATATATATATATATATATATATATATATATATATATATATATATATATATATATATATATATATATATATATATATATATATATATATATATATATATATATATATATATATATATATATATATATATATATATATATATATATATATATATATATATATATATATATGAATGAAAACTCACACCCCAGAAGTGACTCGAACCCATACTCCCAGGAGCAATGCAACTGGTATGTACAAGGCGCCTTAAACCACTTGACCATCACGACCGGACAAAATGAGGTGATAGCCGAAGCTATTTGAACCACCCCACCGCCGGCACTCGGATGGTTATCTTGGGCATAGCATTTTACCAAATCACCTCATTCTTTGGGGCACACGTGAGGAACAAATGCGAACAAGCCTGAATGGTCCCCAGGACTATATGCGAATGAAAACCCACACCCCAGAAGTGACTCGAACCCATACTCCCAGGAGCAATGCAACTGGTATGTACAAGACGCCTTAAACCACTTGACCATCACGACCGGACAAAATGAGGTGATAGCCGAAGCTATTTGAACCACCCCACCGCCGGCACTCGGATGGTTATCTTGGGCATAGCATTTTACCAAATCACCTCATTCTTTGGGGCACACGTGAGGAACACAAATGCGAACAAGCCTGAATGGTCCCCAGGACTATATGCGAATGAAAACTCACACCCCAGAAGTGACTCGAACCCATACTCCCAGGAGCAATGCAACTGGTATGTACAAGACGCCTTAAACCACTTGACCATCTTGACCGGACAAAATGAGGTGATAGCCGAAGCTATTTGAACCACCCCACCGCCGGCACTCGGATGGTTATCTTGGGCATAGCATTTTACCAAATCACCTCATTCTTTGGGGCACACGTGAGGAACACAAATGCGAACAAGCCTGAATGGTCCCCAGGACTATATGCGAATGAAAACTCACACCCCAGAAGTGACTCGAACCCATACTGCCAGGAGCGAGGCAACTGGTATGTACATGGACGCCTTTATGCGCTTGACCATCATGACCGGACAAAAGGAAGTGATAGCCGAAGCTATTTGAACCACTTCCTTGCCGGCACTCGGATAGTAATCTTGGGCATAGCATTTTATCAAATCACCTCAGTTTTTGGGGCAATACGTGAGGAACACAAACGTGAACAAGCCTGAATGGTCCCCAGGACAATATGCAACTGAAAACTCACACCCCAGAAGTGACTCGAACCCATACTGCAAGGAGCAACGCAACTGGTATGTACAGGGCCGCCTTAATCCGCTTGACCATCATGACCAGACATATGGAAGTGATAGCCGAAGCTATTTGAACGACTTCCCTGCTGGCACTCGGATGGTAATTTTGGGCATAGCGTTTTATCAAATTGCCTCAGTTTTTGGGGCTTTACGTGAGGAACACAATTGCAAACAAGCCTGAATGGTCCCCAGGACTATATGCAACTCAAAACTCACACCCAAGAAGTGACTCGAACCCATTCTGCCAGAAGCAACGCAACTGGCATGTACAGGGACGCCTTTATCCGCTTTTCTAAAACGCCTTTTCCTCGAGCACTTTCCTTCTCACTCCCGCTCCGTTTCTGTCTTCACCGATGGGTCTAAGTCTGTGGACGGTGTTAGCTACGCTGTTGTTTTCCAGATCGCACTTATAAGTGCCGCTTAACTCCGGAGACTAGCATCTTTACAGCAGAGCTTTATGTTATTCTCTATGCTCTTCGTCTCCTGCTTTTTCGTTGTCAGTCTTCCTTTGTAGTCGTTGTTGACTCGCGTAGTGCCCTCCTGGTTCTCGGGTCCTTTAATCCGTTTCATCCAGTAGTTGTCGAGATCCAGCATTGGCTGTTTCTTGTTCACAGTAAATTTAAGTCGGTTGAGTTTTGTTGGGTTCCCAGCCATATTGGTGTGTCTCTTTAATGAACGTGCGGATGCTGCCGCCAAGGAAGCTGTCCGCTCTTGTCCCATCTCTCGTAAAGGTATTCCATATCCCGACTTTTACCCAGTTATCCATCCCTCCATCCTTACCCGTTGGCTGGCTTCTTGGTCGTCTGTTACTGGTAACAAACTATGTACTCTTAAATGTTGTGTTTCCTCGTGGCCGTCCGCCTACCACCATAACCAGTGATGGGAAACGGCTCTGGCGAGGTTGTATATTCGCCATACTCGCTTAACCCCATAGTCACTTGATGGAGCACCGCCCTGCTCCATATTGTCCTAATTGCATTGTCCCTCTTAGGCCGTGCATGTCCTTCTTGAATGTCCTGACTTCCAGGACGAGCGTGTGTCTTGTTTTCTGACCACCCCTCGCGGTCGCCTGTCCCTCAATAGAATTCTTGGTGACTCGGATACTTTTGTTATCGTTCGCCTTATGCGTTGTTGTTCTCGTATTGGCATCCTTGGTGATATTTAGCGCCCTCTGATTATTCCGCACATTTGATGGTGCTACAGAGCCTTCCCGGTTTGGTGCCTTCTTTTGATAATTACTTACTTACTTACTAAATTCAACTAACGAGGTGGTAGAGGTACTCGGAATTAAGGTAGAGAAACTAAACCTAATTATTATTCTAATATATAAACTGCCAGATACAACGGTTGAGGAATTCACAGAGCAGATGCACAAAATAGAGAACATACTTGATAACCTAGCAAACCCAGCTCCAGATATTATCTTCCTTGGAGATTTCAATTTACCGAGTCTAAGATGGAGAATGGCAAACACAAATATCATAGCTGGGAATGACCCGGGAAATAACCAACCACAGGTCAGAGAACTTTTGAGATTCTGTGACAAATTCTCGCTCAATCAACAGATTACAGAACCAACTAGGAACGAAAACACACTAGACTTGTTATTCACAAACAATGATGAACTAATCAGAGACATAACAATCTCATACTTCATACTCAGACCATAAGCTCATTGAAGTGCGAACTAGCATAAATAACGGTAGTAGGTCTAAGAAACCTAACAAGCGAGAAGGAATATTCAATCAATTCATTTTAACAATAAGAGGATTGACGGGGAAAAAATAAATGTAGACCTTGCAACCATTCAATGGGAGACGGTCTTAAGCGACAAAACTCCCACACAGGGAATAGCTCAACTGACAGCTGAAGCTTACAAGGTCTGCTTGAAGCACGTGCCTGTGAGGAGGGGCAGAAAGAGGAGCACTCTAGAAAGAGAACGCAGACGACTGTACAGGAGATGGAAAAAAATAACGGAAATGCTTCAGCAGACACAACTATCACAAGCAAGGAAAATATGCATAAACAGGGAGATCGAGGAAATAGAACAAACGTTGAAGCGATCATATGAGTCTGAGGAAATGGAATTGAAACAGAGAGCTATACAAGAGGTAAGGAAAAATCCGAAATATTTTTTCACATACGCAAAATCAAAATTCAAACCTCGACCAGTATTGGACTGTTAATTACAAATGAAGGTACGTACACAGAGGTCAACAAAGAGATTAGTGAAATTCTAAGAAGCCAGTATGAGGTTATGTTTAGCACACCAATAAACAACATGAAAGTGATGACCCAGACAGCTTCTTTATGAATGACATTCAAGCTGCAGATAATATAACGGATATTACCACAAACTCGGAAGACTTTGAAAGAGAAATTGACAATATGCCTATGCACTCAGCTCCTGGCCTGACTCATGGAATTCAAGTTCATAAAGAAATGTAAAGTACCAGTAGCGAGAGCACTCAGCGTAATATGGAGAAAGAGCTTGGCTATAGGGGAGATACCAGTAGTAGTAGCATCCATCAGTCTCAGGAGACTATGGAGTTGCGCTCTGGTTGTCGGTCTGGAGTGGCCTCACCAGGGCGCAAAGCCAGGGTAGGTTGAATCGGGGGAGAAGCTGTTACCCAGGCAGCAGGTCCCCCTCTCCACGGCGCTGAAAGTCTCCAATGGAAAGGCATACGCCAATACGATTGGTTCCAGCGCCGTCGCAGGAACTCCGGAGACTAGCATCCTAGGGGAGATACCAGCAGCACTTAAATCTGCAGATATAGCTCTGTTGCACAAGGGGGGGGGGGAGTAAATCCTTGGCAAAAAATTATAGGCCAGTTACACTAACATCACACATAATAAAAGTGTTTGAAGGAGTGATTAGGAATCACATTTCTAGTTTTCTTGAAAAGAATTGCACAATCCAGGACAACGTGGATTTAGAGCAGGAAGANGTTGTGAACTTTTGCATTTAAAATGCTTGTGTGCTTTGCAAAATTAAAGTAATTACAGTGAATTCTTAAATAACATATACAGTGCAGTAAGTGTTATATATCTGAGGAACATTTAAGTGATAAGTTTAAAATTTATTCAGTAAAAATGGCAAATATACCTCAGTTTCCTGCATTTGATCCTGACTGTGACCAGACAAACCTGTCACAGAGGTGGGTCAAATGGCTTAAAAGGTTTGAAAATTTGTTGATAGTTTCTGATATCAAAAGTGCTGAAAGAAAGCGTGCCTTTCTACTTCATTATGCAGGTGATAGAGTTTGTGACATCTTTGATACACTGAAAGACACTGGTGGTGTCAAAGATTATGACACTGCCAAGGCCAAATTAACTGAGCATTTCAAACCAAGGCAAAATACTGCTATGGAAATTATGCATTTCAAAAACAACTCTCTAATGAAACTGTTGATCAATACCATACACGTCTGCAGGGTTTAGCAACCCATTGTGAGTTTGCTGATGTTGACAAAGAAATCAAACAGCAAATAATTGAAACATGCACATCTACACGTCTTCGTCGAAGAGCTCTAGAACTGATGATGAAAGTTCTCTTACCAAGATACTGGATATGGCTCGTCGAATGGAAGATGCTGCACGTGATGCTCGTGTCATGGAGTGCAGTGCCAACAACGGTTCTGCCACTGTTACTAACAGTCATGAAGTATGTAAGGTTCAGGGAGTACACCATGATCGTAGAAGATATCATGCCAAACCTAACATTAAATTGAGCCGAGAACCACATCACAACTGGAGTCATGGAACAAGACTCAAGCAGTCACAACGACTCACATCAGAGGGTGTCAATAATAAATGTTACAATTGTGGAGGAGACTACCCACACCAAGATAATGTTTGTCCTGCTCAAGGTAAGAAGTGCTATGAGTGTAGAAAACTAGGTCATTTTGGTGCTATGTGTCGTTCCGCACTAAAGAAACCACAATCAATAAATAAAAGCAATGTACGAGGATCAAGTCATAGGAGTCGAGGTGGCAAACACAATAGTGCACCTCAAATCAAGAATGTTAATAACATACAAGACAACATTTCATTACAACCAGTCTCAGATGACAGTGAATGTGATTATATTTATGGAGTACAATCAATCACAAAATGGAATGATCTTCCAAACAACCCAGAGACTATAGTATACATTGCTGGCATTTGTCTCAAAATTCTCATTGACACTGGATCAAACATTGACACCATTGCTGAGTGCCACTATGAAAAATTTAAAAACAGTTCCCAAAGCTTGAAAACTATAATGGCAAAGCCACTGCCTATGCTTCAAAGGTAGCCTTACCAGTGATTGGAACTTTCACTGCAGAGATTAAGTCAAAGAATGCAATGCTCATTACTACATTCCATGTTGTTAGGAATGCAAAGGAGTCTTTACTCAGTTACAAGACTTCAACCAAATTGGGGCTACTTCAGCTTTCTAATGCTGTAGCAGTGGAATCTGCAAACAATGTTGATGCTATTGTTGCTGAATTTTCTGATCGGTTTAAATCCATAGGTTGTTATACTGATAGCAAGGTACATCTGCATATCAACCCAGATGTAATTCCAGTTGCCCAACCACATCGCCGACAACCATTCCATACTCGCAAGAAAGTCGATGCCGAACTGGATAGGCTGATAGAACTAGATATCATTGAACCGGTAACAGGCCCAACACCATGGGTAAGCCCAATTGTCACTCCACCAAAGCCGAAGAATCCAGATGAGATACGCATTTGTGTAGACATGCGTGTTCCCAACAAGGCAATAATGCGTGAACGCCATCCTACACCCACTGTAGATGATATGATCTACCGCTTGAATGGTGCAACTGTATTCAGCAAGTTAGATTTAAACAAGGGCTATCATCAGCTTGAACTTGATGATGAGAGTCGATTCATCACAACGTTTACGACACATCGAGGTCTGTATAGGTACAAGCGCCTGAGTTTTGGTATTAACAGTGCTGCTGAAGTATTCCAGCACATCATCAGCCAGGTATTGCAAGATATACCTAATGCTGACAACATGTCTGATGACATCATTGTTTATGGCCGTACCCAAGCTGAACACGACAAAGCTCTTCGTGCAACATTGCAACGCTTACGAGAAAAGAATTTGACGCTAAGCCGAGCAAAGTGTGAGTTCAATCAACATAAAATTGAATTCTTTGGACATGTACTTAGTGACAAAGGTCTGTCTCCAGATCCTAAGAAAGTTGCAGATATCAAGAATGCTGCACCTCCTTCAACATCCACTGAAGTACATAGTTTTCTGGGAATGGCAAACTACTGTTCTCGCTTCATTCCAGATTTTGCTACCATTACGAAGCCTCTACGTGAGCTCCTGAAGAAAAATGCATCATGGTACTGGAGCGATGTCGAGCAAAATGCATTTGATGCTGTGAAAGATGCACTAGTAGAAAATGCGACTGCTGCATACTTTGATCCATCAATGGACACTGAGTTAACGGTGGATGCTAGTCCTGTTGGTTTAGGTGCTGTGTTAGCCCAACACAAACCTGGTCAACCAGATTCCAGAGTAGTAATTGCCTACGCCAGCCGTTCTCTCACAGATGTTGAGCAACGATACAGTCAGACAGAGAAGGAAGCTCTTGCTCTTGTATGGGGCTGTGAACACTTCAATGTGTATCTGCTTGGTGCACCCTTTACCACGATAGTCACTGACCACAAACCGTTGGAGACCATCTTCAATAATCCAAAGTCCAAACCACCAGCTCGCATTGAGAGATGGGCTCTTCGTCTGCAACCATACAACTTTACGGTGAAATACAAGCCGGTGCAGGCAATCCCGCTGATTACATCAGTCGACATCCTGCCAACAGTTTCACCATCACCAAGCATCAGCAAGTTGCCGAGGAATATGTACACTCTGTAACCTGTGATGCAGTCCCTAAGGCTCTCACTCTTGATGAAATCCGTACTGCAACCCTAGAGGACCCAACTCTGCAAGCAACAGTGGATGCATTGACTAAGAAAAAGTTTCCACGCATCCCACCCTCAGGAGTTGACCAAGATGCATTCAAAGCACTTGAACGCATCCAGACAGAATTAAGTGTTACGCAACAACGCGACACCGTGCTGCGAGGTACTCGTATCGTCATTCCAGCTGTTCTCCAGCAACGTGCTCTGAAGCTTGCACATCAAGGACACCAAGGTCTTGTAAGGACCAAACAGCTGCTACGAGAAAAGGTGTGGTTTCCTGGCATTGATCGTCAAGCTAAGGACATGCATGATGCCTGTGTCCCTTGCCAAGCTGCAGTGGATACTTCAAGACCAACACCTCTACAACCTTCACCACTACCTGCTGCACCATGGATGGAAGTATCGATGGATTTCTGTGGACCGCTACCAACTGGAGAGTACTTGATGGTAGTCATTGATGATCACTCACGTTATCCAGAAGTAGAAATCATCACTTCCACATCTGCAAAGGCTGTCATCCCGAAACTCGACAAGATCTTTTCAAACTTTGGCATTCCTGAAGTTGTCAAGACGGACAATGGACCGCCATTTAATGGACAAGACTTTGTCAACTTTGCTGAGCATATTGGATTCAAACACCGCCGTGTGATGCCACTACATCCACAAGCAAATGGAGAAGTAGAGAGATTCATGCAACCTCTCATGAAAGTGTACGCTGTGCTCATGCCGAAGGACGATCCTGGAAACAAGCTATGTATGCTTTTCTCAGGAACTACCGTGCAACACCGCATGGAACACTGGGCAAGTCGCCTGGCGAACTTTTATTTGGACGTCCTATGAGAATCGCACTACCTGTCATGCCAGCCAAAGTAACGGATAAACGTCTCGCTCAGAAGGATGCACTAGCCAAGGGCAAAATGAAAATTGCTCATGATCAACGTGCAAAGGAACAATTCATAAAGGTTGGAGATACTGTTCTCGTTAAAAAGAAAAAAGAGGGAAAGTTAGATATGCCGTATGATACAAAACCATATAAAGTGATTAGTGTAAAAGGAACTATGGTAACAGCGAGTAATAGAGATCATAGTATAACACGTAATATGGCTTATTTCAAAGTGATTCCAAATAGTGTAGAAAATGATGAAGTGCAAAGTCGTGCAAAAGAAAAAGAAAAAATGAGTTATAACTCGATAAACAATTCATCGAGGGATATTCTTGTACTTATGGACTCTCGTCCAAAACGTCATGTTAAACGCCCTACACGATATGATGATTAATTGTGTTCCTATGTAATGCAAAGTATTTACTTGTTATGCTAAACTAAATTTAATATTGTTTGAATAATGCAGATCTCTCATTCAATATTTTGTAACTTTGTATTACAGTTTCTTTCATGTTTGTTTAACATTGCATATGTATTTTTAACATTGAAATCCTTTGTGGTAAAGTTGTTTTAAATTCTTTGTGTGTTTAATTAATGTTAAATGTATGCAATATCTATTGATATGTTAATAACTTACTTTGTGTCAATAACTTTGCTTTGTACTACAAGCATGGTAGACATCCTGTATTCATTCTTTTTAAAAAGGAGGGATGTCATGTTCACAGAAAATGGTACCATCCGTTTTCTATGTGCGGCGGCTGGACGCCACAGAGGGAGAGGAGGTAAACAAAGCACAGGACGCCTGCCAAGCTTGGGAGCTCTAATCATGTAATCGTTTATAAGTATTAAAGTCAGTAACCAGGAATGACTTTACATCAACCTTACTACCAAGACTATCTCAGCTATATACAGATACCACATTTACATATACCAGAAACAGGATAGGTCCAAGCACAGAGCCCTGTGGGACTCCACTGGTGACTTCACGCTATTCTGAGGTCTCACCCCTCACTGTCACTTTCTGCTTCCTATTGCTTAGGTACTCCCTTATCCACTGGAGAGCCCTACCAGTTACTCCTGCCTGTTTCTCCAGCTTATGCATCAACCTTTTATGGGGTACTGTGTCAAAGGCTTTCCGACAGTCCTAAAAAATGGATTCCGCGCATCCTTCTCTTTCTTGCTTAATCTTTGTCACCTGATCGTAGAATTCTATCAAGCCTGTAAGGCAAGATTTACCCTCCCTGAACCCATGTTGATGGGTTGTCACGAAGTCTCTTCTCTCCAGATGTGTTACTAGGTTTTTTCTCACAATCTTCTCCATCACCTTGCATGGTATACAAGTCAAGGACACTGGCCTGAAGTTCAGTGCCTCTTGTCTGTCACCCTTTTTGTATATTGGTACTACATTAGCAGTCTTCCATATTTCTGGTAGGTCTCCCATTTCCAGTGACCTACTATACACTATGTAGAGTGGCAAGCAAAGTGCTTCTGCACACTCTTTCAGTATCCAAGGTGAGATCCCGTCTGGACCAACAGCCTTTCTAACATCCAGATCCAGCAGGTGTCTCTTGACCTCCTCTCTCGTAATTTCGAATTCTTCCAAGGCCGCCTGGTTTACCTCCCTTTCTCCTAGCACAGTGACCTCCCCTTGTTCTATTGTGAAGACCTCCTGGAACCTCTTGTTGAGTTCTTCACACACCTCTTTGTCATTCTCTGTATACCTCTCCTCGCCTGTTCTAAGTTTCAATACCTGTTCTTTCACTGTTGTTTTCCTTCTGATGTGACTGTGGAGCAGCTTTGGTTCGGTCTTGGCTTTGCTTGCTATATAATTTTCCAAATTTTCTCTGCTTCTCTTCTCACCCTGACGTTCTCATTCCTGGCTCTCTGGTATCTCTCTCTGCTTTCTGGTGTTCTGTTATTCCGGAAATTCCTCCACGCCCTTTTGTTCAGTTTCTTTGCTTCCATACATGCCCTATTATACCATGGATTCTTCTGTTGGTTCTCGGATTTTTCCCTTTGGACCGAGATGAACCTGTTTACTGCCTCTTAGCACTTTTGGGTAACATAGTCCATCATACCTTGTACAGACTTATCTCTGAGGTCTGTGTCCCAAGGTATTTCACTTAGGAAACTTCTCATCTGTACATAATTCCCCTTTCGGTATGCCAGCCTTTTGATTCCTTGTTCTTTTTTGGGGGAGATAATTCCTAGCTCTACCAGGTACTATAAGTTCAATACCCTATGGTCACTTATTCCCAAGGGCGCTTCCATCTTAACTTACCTTATATCCCACTCATTTAGGGTAAATATCAAATCAAGCATTGCTGGTTCATCTTCTCCTCTCATTCTTGTTGGTTCTTTGATGTGCTGGCTTAGAAAGTTTCTTGTTGCCACGTCCAGCAGCTTAGCTCTTCATGTTTCTGGTCCTCCATGCGGGTCTCTATTCTCCCAATCTATCTTCCCATGGTTGAAGTCTCCCATAATTAGTAGTCCAGTTCCATTCCTGCTAGCAACAGAAGCTGCTCTTTCTATTATGTTAATGGCAGCCATGTTGTTTATATCATATTCCTGTCTAGGTCTTCTGTCATTTGGTGGTGGATTATATATGACTATGACTATTTTTTTTTTACCCTCCATTTATTATGGTACCTGCTATGTAGTCACTGAAACCTTCACAGCCCTGAATAACCATCTCCTCAAAATCCAAGCCTTTTCTTACCAGCAGAGCTACACCACCACCACCCTTTCCTTCCCTCTCTTTCCTCATAACATAATAGTCCTGTGGGAACACTGCGTTTGTTATCGTTTTCGTTAGCTTTGTTTCTGTGAGGGCTATTATGTCTGGGTTTTCCTCTAGCACCCGTTCTCCAAGCTCATTTGCTTTATTTGTAATTCCATCGATGTTAGTGTACAATGCTTTGAGGCTCGCTTTCTTCTGTCCCTTCTCAAATCGCTTCCTTGGTGAGTGTTCTGCTGGTGGGGAAGCTGTTCCATGGGTGTGAGGAGGCTGCGAGGTGGATAACAGGTCTCAGAGGATACTGGGATGAGGGGTGGGATCCATTAAGGGGGAGGGACAGGGAGGGTTATGGGGTTAAAGGGGAGGGAGGACAGGAAGGAAAGGGGGGAGGAGGACTCTCGGCAGGAGGAGGTGAGGGGTAGAAGGGTGGGGATTGGGTGTGGGGGAAGGGAGATTTTTGCTGAACATTTGAGTGGGGGTAGGGAGGGTTGGGGTAGGTGGGTTTTCTATGCAGTGGAGGGTGGTGGGGTTGTCCTCCCTCTGGTGTTACTGGGTAGCTGGTTGTGGTTCCCCCCTCGCCTCTGGGGGTGGTTTGTTGGGAGCTGTGACTTCCTGGTTTTCCCCTCTCGCCCTGCGCCTCTTCCTTGCTTCTGCCGCCTTGGCTCTCTCCTCCCTTGTCATGTCTTTCTGGGGAATACCTTTTTAAATTTTACCATTTTTTCAGGGAGCTCTTCCTTGATAGAATCTTCTCCTTTGTGCTCTCGTTTGCAAACACTATCTTTATCACTCGGTCTCGGTCTTTGTTGTACCAACCTAGCCTGAAAACCTCTCAACGCTATGCTCAGCCCCTTCCATGTCTAGTGCCTTCAGTACTTCATTCACTCATTCACGCTGCTTTGTCCTTGTCATTCCACTCTGTCCTGTTAAGCCTTCCTGCTCTTTAATACCCACAGCAACCACTGATCTGTTCCTTTCCAGCAGTTGGCTAGTGGAGCGTGC